>PISX010006951.1:0-93085 GCA_004024625.1 Mellivora capensis | reverse complement strand
TCTACTGTATCTCTAGTTTCTACCTCATTGATCTCTGCTCTAATCTTGATTATTTCCCTTCTTGTGTGTGGAGTTGGTTTGATTTGTTGTTGATTCTCCAGTTCTTTAAGGTGTAGAGACAGCTGGTGTATTCTGGATTTTTCAATTTTTTTGAGGGAGGCTTGGATGGCTATGTATTTCCCCCTTAGGACCGCCTTTGTTGTATCCCATAGGTTTTGGACCGAAGTGTCTTCATTCTCATTGGTTTCCATGAATTGTTTAAGTTCTTCTTTGATCTCCTGGTTGATCCACGCATTCTTAAGCAAGGTGGTCTTTAGCTTCCAGGTGTTTCAGTTCCTTCTAAACTTTTCCTTGTGATTGAGCTCCAGTTTCAAAGCATTGTGATCTGAGAATATTCAGGGAATAATCTCAGTCTTTTGATATCGGTTGAGTCCTGATTTGTGACCCAGTATGTGTTCTATTCTGGAGAAGGTTCCATGTGCACTTGAGAAGAATGAGTATTCTGTTGTTTTGGGGTGGAATGTTCTGTATATATCTATGAGGTCCATCTGGTCCAATGTGTCATTCAATGCTTTTGTTTCTTTATTGATTTTCTGCTTGGATGATCTATTACTGAGAGAGGTGTATTAAGATCTCCTACTATTAATGTATTCATACCAATATGACTCTTTATCTTGATTAATAGTTTTCTTATGTAAATGGCTGCTCCCATATTGGGGGCATAGATATTTACAATTGTTAGATCATCTTGGTGGATAGTCCCTTTAAGAATGATGTAGTGTCCTTCTGTATCTCTGACTACAGTCTTTAGTTTAAAATCTAATTTATCTGATATGAGATTCACTACCCCGGCCTTCTTTTGAGGCCCATTGGCCTGAAAGATGCTTCTCCATCCCTTCATTTTCAGTCTGGGTGTAACCTTAGTTTCAAAATGGGTCTCTTATAGACAACTTATGGATGGGTCCTGTCGTTTTATCCAATCTGCAACCCTGTCATTTTATGGGCACATTTGGCCATTCACATTGAGAGTGATTATTGATAGATACGTTTTTATTGACATAGTGTTACCTTTGAAGTCTTTCTTTCTGTAGATTGTCTGTATATTTCTGTTCAATGATATTCTTAGGATTTTTCCTCTTTTATAGAACCCCCCTTAATATTTCCTGCAGTGTCAACTTGGTGGTTGCCTACTCTTTTAAGCATTGCCGGTCTTGGAAACTCTTTATCTCTCCATCCATTTTGAATGTCAGTCTTGCTGGATAAAGTATTCTTGGATGCATGTTTTTCTCATTTAGTGCCCTGAATATATCCTGCCAGCCCTTTCTGGCTTGCCAGGTTGCTGTGGACAGGTCTGATGTTATTGTGATGGGCTTTCCTCTGTACGTAAGGAGCTTCTTTGCCCTAGCTGCCTTCAAGAGAGTCTCTCTACAATTATAATTCCTCATTCTTACTATCAGGTGTCTCAAGGACTTTTGAGAATCTATAATCTTGGGGGGAGACCGTTCTGCCTCTAGTACATGAACGCTGGTTCCATTCTTGAGTTTGGGAAAATTTTCATGGAGAACTTGTTCCACTATATCTTCTAGACTTCTTTCTTTCTCCTCCCCTTCAGGGATTCCAATAATTCTGACGTTGGAACGTTTCATGGCATCATTTATTTCCCTGACTCTGTCTTCTTGGCTTCTAAGCTGTTCATTCCAGGCTTCCTCCTGATCCTTTATCTCTATCTGTTTGTCCTCCAGATCACTAATTCTATCTTCTGTCTCAGTTACCCTAGCTTTTAGGGAATTTAGATTAGATTGGAACTCATTGAGAGCCTTGTGAACATCATCTCTGGTGGCTTTCAGTTCTGCCCTAATCAATTCCGTTTTGTCATCCATGGCTTTCTCCAACCTAACTATTGCCTGGATAATTGTTAGCCTGAATTCCCTTTCCGACATTTTGTCTATGTCGGTAGCCATTAGCTCTGCTGCAGAAGGCCCATCCTCTGAATTTTTCTTCTGTTGGGCATTCCTCTTTCTAGTCATTTTGGTGAGAGATGGCTGAGCGGATGTAGCTGGATGTATCGACCGTGGTGCAATCAAGGTGCACCCTGGAACGCTTCTGAGCAATCAAGAGTCCCCACCCAAACGAAAGAAAAAAGAAAGACAGAAAGATAGAAAGACAGAAAAAAGAGAAAAAAAAAAAAGAGGGAGAGAGAGAGAGAGACAGGAAAAAAAAGAAAGATAAAAGAGAAGGCTCAGCCCAAATGGGCCCCAAGGTAAGATTTATGAAGTATACAAACAAAAACAGGCAAACAAAAAGACTGATAAAAGTATATGACAAGAGAAAAAAATATATATATAGGCAAAACAAACAAACAAAAAAAGAACCTCGTTAAAGAGAACCCCAAGTTTAATATTTATATACTACTGGGACAAACACAAATACACAGAAACACTGGCGGGAGAAAAAGATAGGAGAGTGGTTATAAATTCTCAGTGTGGGCGAGGAACGTTATTTTGATTCTTCCTGGATGTATCTTGATATCTTTGTTAAAGGACTCAACTTTCCTAAGATAAAGGGGGATTAAAAATTGGTTTACTTATAGGGGTAGCATTGATTGGGGAAAGGGGATTACCTTGAAGTTTAACTCTATATGAATATTAAAAAATAAAAATAAAAAAAAGAATGAACTAAACTAAAATTTTAAAAAATGTAAAAAATAGAAAAGCAAAAGAAAAACACAGGTATATGTATCAAAAAGTTCACGTTAATAGGTTATTATGGAATTTGATGTACTGGACATGTCACTGTGATGGTAAATAGGTTAAAAAATTATCTATATTTAAAAAAAAAAAAGAACCAGAATAGTGGGAATGAATTAAAAATAAAAGTTGTATCTATGAAGTAGTGGTGGTTGTTCTCTTGTCGTCTTTTTTTTCTCGTTGGTTGGCTTTCTGGGGGAGGGGCCTGCAGCGTGGGTTTTCAGGCAGTGTTTCCTGAGTTAAATTCTCCTGCCCCCCTCAAGGGGGTGGGCTCTGAGGAATCCGGTTTTTCAGGCTTTTGTTCTCTCGAAGTTTTTATGTTTGTTTGTTCGTTTGTTTTCTCTTGCCTTGACAGCTTTTAATGGTTTTTAGAGGTTTAGAGGAAAGCAAACTGCACCCAGACCTCCCTCTCAGAGAGAAGCCTCAGTCTGTTCCCCTCTGGGTGCTGCAGAGCACATAAGTTCCCCCTTGGCCACTGGCGGAGCACATCCCAGCCGCGGTCCCTGGGGACACAGGAACTCCTGCTTGTACCCAAAACCACAACAGCGGCGGCTGTCTGGGCAGCTCCAGCCAGAGAGGTTCCAAGCAGCGATCGCACACTGAGATTTTTCCTGCTGGCCCAGGCTGGGAGCGCTCAGGCTTTCTAGGTCCGAGAGCGCCAGGCTGGCACCTGCCCACGTCTCTCTCAGGAAAGGGTGTGGGACACGACTCAGGCTCTGATAGCACGGCACGTGCCTGGGAGTGCAAAAAGGCTGTGTTTCTGCCGGCTGGCAAGGCTCCCAGCCCCTCGCGGGAGCCGCACCCCACGCGCTCTCAGAGGCATGCACGCGGCTCTGGGACCAAGACCTGGTATCTTCACTCACCGCACTCTCTCTGGCTCAGTGCCAGGGATGGCTGTCCTGCGTCCAGGGACTTAAGCCCCTGTCCCTAACCACCCCGATTCCCACAATTTCCCCCCGTGATCCTTTGCTCTGAGTGCTTTCAACCAGCCTCCAAGTTAGTGCTGGTCCCCAGATGCAGGGCACACTCATATTGGGGTATTACTTTCCAATGGGTCGCCTCTGGGGTCTCCCTCCCCCTTTTGTTTATCATCTGATACCAGTCCGATGTTCCCACTCCGCTTTACGGGCCCACTGGCGTCTTCTGCCCCCGTAGAGATCCAGACGTGTATAATTCTGATCTCAAGCTGATTTCATGGGTGATCGGAGTTCTTTGGTAGGTAATCAGCTCACTTTAGGGTACAGGTTGAAAAGGCGCCTCCTCCTAGTTCCCCTCCATCTTGTCTCACCTAAATTGAGGTCCTTTTGATAGCACGGGCATTACAAATCATTTTGTCAGATCAGCAAGGCTTCCCACAGCAACCCAGATGGATGGTCATCCTGCTTGTAAGATACTGCATGAATCGGCTCCTTCAAAATATTCCAGCCATCGCTGAGAGCCATTCTTCTACCCAGCTTTCCTTCATTTCTTGTACTGCACTGAGTCTTTTCCACCTCAGGGCTCTTGCACACACCCATCTGTCTGTTTAAAAAGCTCTGTCCCCAAATCTCTGCGTAACTACTGATTATTCATATTTCAAGTTATGCTATAAATAGCACTCTTGAACGATGACTTCCCTGATCTTCCAAATAAAAACTACCTTCACCCCCATTATTTCCTCAAATAACACCTACAATTTTTCTTTCATATGTTTGCTACAATTTGTAATTTTCTATCTGCTTAATGTCTGTCTCTATCATTTTACCATAATTACAGATCCTTGGGTGTAGTATAACTAGCACCTACCACAGTAGCTGGCTTAGAGGAGAAGTTAGGTAAATGTTTACTGAATAAATGAGAAAATGAGTATTTTTTAAATTTCTTAAAAAGAGGTTTAGAAAATAAGTGCACTGTTACAAAAAGTATGAGTTTGATTTCAGACAACTCTTCTTATATAAAACACACCAAAATAACATGAGAATGTCAATCTATCCATATTCAAGGATACTACCCTTAGAATGACATAAAATAATTGAAAATACAAGGGAAAAAATGCACCCACCTAGACAAGAACTTAATTGTATTATTACTAGTTCAAAAAAAAAAAAAAAGGAAAGAAAAAAGAAAGAATAACCACTAAAAACAGGTGGAAGACAAATACTGCATCAATATCATAATGTCTATATGATAACATATTTTAGTCCAGGCAAAAGAAATGCTTAAAAATCTATGTGAGAGTTTATGTTCCCATAACAACTGTATAATCCAGTTATAGCCCACAAAGATATTGGAACATGTACTAGTATAAAGCAAGACTGTATTAACACCAGATTGGGCTTCTCTCACCATTAGGCTGACTGGCACAGCACCCAGTGAAAGGTTTATTCTAATCTAGAGTACAGTAATATCCAAGAAAATAGAAAAAAAATGCAAATCCAGTTTATTTTAAATTAGACTTAAGACATATCTACCTATTTTAGGAGTCAGCTAGAAAGGAAGATGGTATATAAAAGGACTAATAAAAAGGCTCTGAGGGAAAAGCATCTAGAGGTGAATGAATAATGTCATTGCTATGGGTTTCTGGTCTTGTGAAAAACCATACCCCTGAATACTGTGTTTCTATTTGGATTTTGGCTGAAATAAGTGGCTTTTACTCTGCCTAAACTGATCTTCAGACAGCTCATTGCATTCAACTGCATTTTCCCACATCCAGGCTTATGTGTCTGCTGCCTGAACCACCCAATGATCCAATCAGCAGAGAGTATCTACAGGTGGCCTTCATCTTGCCTCTCTTAATTTTGTTAGGGTTGCAGGTTCAGGATAATGGTTTTCTGATTAAGATTCTATCTTCCTGTCAAAGTGATTAGCACTTCTCATGCTAATGGCATCACACTAGCACCTCTTAGGAAAGGTTCTTCAACAATGTAGGCAAGACTAGATAAAACAGCTATCCAAAAGGCTTTGAAAAAAAGAGAAAGAAACAGAACTAGGTCACAACAAAAGAGATAAGCACCTTCCCTTATATTCTACAGCAGATTTTCTCCTAAAACATAGAATCTGAAATTGTCTACTGAGAACAATCTCACTAGTGGTTGGCTTCCGAGAATTAAATTCTAATCTGGAATCCAGGAATCTTTCTACACTCTATTATTCCCAACCCCCACCCCATAAAAATACTGATAATTCCTTCAATAAGTAACTATTTGTAAAGTACCCTAGTATGATAACTCTGGCAGCTAGGACTATTGACAAGGACATAACCTCTCCAATTATATTTGCTCAGGGAATAAAATACTGGAATCTTTTTTTAAAATTGATGAATTGTTTGCATTCCTTGACATTATCATACAATGTATAGGCATAATTTATCTATAAAACTAACAATGCTTTAGAGATTATATTTGAATAATGCTTGACACAGAAAGAAGAGATAGAAATAAACAGAAATAGATCTTAACATTTTGGCATGAAAATGAGTGAACTATTTTCAGACTTTAGTTTCTTTTGAAAAAAGCATTAGAAGTCTTAGATCATTTAAACAATGTTGGGACCTTAAGCCTTCAGCAATATCCATATGTACCAGTAAATATACAAAGAACAAGGTAAGCCAGAGCTACATTTTAAACACTGTGTGAGTTCATCTTTACACTTGGCTTTCAGAATTTCCAAGAATAGTCCCTCAAAAGAAAAATGATTTTTTTTTTAAAGATTTTATTTCTTTATTTGACAGAGAGAGACAGAGAGAAGCAGGGGGAGAGGGAGAGACAGAACCAGGCAGGGAGCCCGATGTGCGCTCAATCTCAGGACCCTGGGAAGGCAGACACTAAACCAGCTGAGCCAGCCAAGCTGCCAGAAAAAGGAATTTTAAATGACATTTTTACACAATAGCTTTCCTGTGAACAACTGCACAAATAATTTAAAACACTTCTTATTTTTAAGATGTCCACTAGTTGCTGAAAATGAGCAACAGGTATGAAACATGATGCTCTCATTGCATTTTTAAGAATGTTGTAAGATTATAAGTATATTTTAACACTTCCCCTCCAAAAGATACCAGTAATGTAAAACAATTAATACTCCTGTTTCCTAATACTTCCCATTGAGAACTTGCTAGTAATATTGTCCTTGTTGATAAAGAAGGTGATATATCATTTTAACATGTCTTTATCTGTGTCTAAATGACCCTTTTGAAGCCTAACAAAGTAAATGTTTATTCTTATTTTTTTAGCTCATTTCCACTCCAAATAAACCACTCCTTATGGCTCATTAACTCCAGCCACTCATTTGTATGTCAGGAGCTCTTTCCAAAATAAGGATGAGAAAGGATCCTTAAAGTGCTGACTCATTACTTTCAGACTTGGCAAAGAGCAAATGCACACACACATGCATACACAAATACACATACTTACAGAAATTCACAGGATTTATGTACTTCCTTACCTCCTATAACTTAACCTGCAAACTCCTAAAAACTCCTAGCACATGAAAAAGAGGAAGAATTCACTATCTTATACATGTAAATGTTCTAGAAAATTCCCTCCCCCATAATATTCTTACAAAAAAAAAAAAATCCAAAAATTAACATCTTCTTTTTCTTTCCTATATGGGTTTTTCTCCAGAAAATAAATAAGCATATTACTATCAAATTCTTTTCTAGGTAGTAAAAGGACTACAGAGCATGTTCCCTACAGATCTGAGGTTCAAAATTTTATTGGTAAAACAAAGTATTTCATATTTCCTTTTTAGTTTTTTATATTACATAGCTAGCCCCATGTCAAGAATTAATCTGAATATGGTAAAGATGATAAGCAAGAGCATTAAGTTTTAATCTTCCTAAGAGATCAAATTTCATCAACTGCTCCTGGTTGAGTAATTGACAAAAATCCAAAGCTAAATCCCGAAAATGACACAAATATTACTGACATGTTAGTATAAATCTCTTAGAAAAAAATATGATCAAGACTATATAAATTAGGATGGAGATTTCTTTAGTGAAAAAGTTACATATGGAAAAATATGAATATTCAAATTTTGATAATTATGCTCTCAAAGCAGAAAATTCTCTTCAAGTTTTCATGGAATGGGATTTAAAAATTTCCCCTGAACCAACAGTCAAGTCTCTATTATAAAACTTCTACTTAAAGACCTCTATTTTAGCAGGCTAGACATTTCTAGGACACTATGAATCCTAGGATTTACCAGTTACATCCTGAAAATAAAGGAGAAAGTGGACACAAGGTTAATGTGTGTCAAGCTTAAAACAGACAAACAACAGGAAATTCAGAGCTAAGGAAGCACCTTCCTATAACCTGCTTCACTAAGCATTTCAAGATCTTTTAAAAATTTTCTTATTTAAAGGGGGTGCCTGGGTGGCTCAGTGGGTTAAAGCCTCTGCCTTCGGCTCAGGTGTGGGTCTCAGGGTCCTGGGATCAAGCCCCACATCAGGCTCTCTGCTCAGCAGGGAACCTGCTTCCTCCTCTCTCTCTGCCTGCCTCTCTGACTACTTGTAATCTCTGTCTATCAAATAAATAAAATTCTAAAAAAAAAATTTTTTTTCTTATTTAAATTCAATTTAATTAGCATATAGTGTATGTTAGTTTGTTACTGTATAGTATAGTTAGTATGTTAGTGTATAGTTTCGGAGGTAGAGTTTAGTGATTCATCAGTTGCATACAACACCCAGTGCTCATTACATTATGTGCTCTCCCTAATGCCCATCACCAAGGCACCCCATCCCCTCCACCCCCTCCCCTCCAGCAACCCACAGTTTGTTTCCTGGGGTTAAGAGTCTCTTATGGTTTGTCTCCCTCTTTGTTTTCCTCTTATTTTATTTTTCCTTTCCTTCCCCTATGTTCATCTGCTTTGTTTATTAAATTCCACATGAGTGAAATCATATGGTATTTGTCTTCCTTTGCTTATTTCCCTTAGCATAACACACTCTAGTTTCATCCATGTTGCTGCAAATGGCAAGATTTCATTCTTTTTTTGAATGGCTGAATAATATTCCATTGTGTGTATATACATATATACATAGGTACGCACACATCACACCTTTATGCATTCATCTCTTGATGGACATCTGGGATCATTCCATATTTTGGCTACTGTGAATATTGTTGCTATAAGTATTGGGGTGCATGTACCCCTTTGCATTTTGGGATCTTTTAACAATGAAAGGTATTACAAATTCTAAATGCTATAAGAAAAGACATAGTGACCACCGTACTTCCTTGATTCTTTTGTTAAGCAGTAAACTTGGTTAATATTATAATTAATCTGAATTTTACTTGCGGGTTTAAAGAGTTGTTAGAACCCTTAACTACATAGGCCTTCACTATACGTTAGTTCACAGTTACTATTCCTCCAAATAAACTGACCTATATTTTCTCACGAGACATAATTTAAGTGGATTATGATGAACTGAACCTTATCAAGTTTAAGCTGTTGTTATTCATTGACATCCTTTAATTGCAATAATATATTTATTATATGTAACTCTCAGCAGCATGTTCCGTACACAGTAAAGACTCTATAAATATTAGAGCTATTATTAGACTTTATAACCATTATTGTCCTCATTATGATGATGAATATAAAGAGCCATTTGGTATATGACTTCTGTATGTGTTAAAATATATTTTATGAATTCTCTCTGTATTGGACAGTTATGTATTAGTTACAGTCAGATAATTTATTTGGTAGTTCATGATTCCACATTATAAAATACTTAATTATGTGAAATATTGCTAGAGTATTCAGCATTTTTTTACTTTTATATGAAAATCATTTCTCAATTGTTTCCTTGCATAACAATTTCAGCCAACCAATTCTTTTGGCTCTAAGATTCTATTTTATCACGTGAATGCCTGGAAATCTACTTTTATCTTAGGGCTGCCGTAGTATACCTCAGTGACCTAATTTTGAAGCAGTAGGATACGGCATCACTAGAGCTCTAATTTGGATCCAAAGAAAAATTATTTCTCTCTAAGAGTAGATAATGCATTATAAAGTTCCAGGTTATAAAAAGACATTACTAAGTGAAAGTTCAGGTAAGAAGAAAAACAGACTTTTTCTTTGATCATGCTTACCTGTTGGAAAGAATTGTGCCTCTGAAAAAAATAACACCCACACATTCAGTAAGGTGAGAGTCTTTGTAACACAGTGTATCTAGGCCACCAGTTTTTATTTAGGGATCACATTAATCTCTGTGACACTGTAACAAACCCTGTGAAGGGATATTACAGGTAGGACTGGCCTTACAGAAAGAATAACATTAAAAATCGAGCATGCCAATATGATCAAGGGTGACAATGTCAAAAGAAACACAAAATCACTTTCCTCCAGAGATAACTGGGTAAGACAGGAAGAGTATAATTGCTTTGTGAAAGATATATATTTCAAGGAAACCGAGAAATGCTATTTACATCCATTTAGTGTGTATTTGTTGCACACTCATCTACGTCAAGTACAGGGTTTTAACATGATGCTAGATTTGCTTTATCCTTATAGTCTTACATGTATTAATCCATTCATCAAATAACTGAGTACCTACTCTGTGTCAGGCAGTGTGCTAGGTGTTCAAGGTACAGAGAAAGGTAGGATTTTTGCCATTCATCATGAAGTGAACAGAAAAGGATACTGAAATGGACAATAAACATATAAACTTGTTTAACTTCATTAGACATCAAGGAATTGTGCATACACCACTTCACTAGACGGCTTAAATTTAAAAAGACATATGATAGAAGTCTTTGCAAGTATGTGGAGTAACTGGAACCATCCATGGCACTGTTGGTAAGCATGTAAATTGCTACAACTAATTTAACAAATCTGTTTGGCAGTTATTACTAAAGCTGAGGATGTACATATCCTAGGATTCTGCAATGTACAAAATGTGCTCCTGCCGTGTGTGTATATCAGAAATGCATGCACACATTCACCGAAAGATACATGCCAAGAATGTGCAGCCTGTACTGTAATAACCCAGAATTAGCAGTTCCACTGACAGTAAAAGTGACAACTAAATTGTGGTGTAGTCATATAGTGAAATGTTACACAGCTACGAGAATGAGCAAACTACAGTTAGATGCAACAGTATCAGTGAGTTCTATCATCATAATGTCAAGTAAAAGAAGCCATACTTTAAAGAATACCTATGACATGATTATATGTATATACACTATTCAAAAAGAGGTAATCTTGGAGGAAAGTAATGATGGAACGGGGGAATACTGGAGATTCTTGGGGTGCTTATAATGATCTGTTTCTTAATCTGGATGCTGGCTACATGGATCGCTTCACTCTGATCATTCATTACACTAGAACTTGTGATCTGTCACTCTCCTATAAAAATTTACTTAAAAATAAGCACTAAACACCATTTTTGAATTAAGATAAACATGCTGTAGGAAAGTGAAGACAAAGGGAAACAGGAGAAGTATGATGAATAAAGTAACTAGACTGTTACTACCTTCTGGTAGTTTTCTATTTTATTTGCTATAATCCCTCATTATCTGATATATGGACAACTGCAATGATGACTCACTAGTCTCCCCATCTCAAGTACCCTCACTATCAATTTATTTACACATTCCAGTGAAATCTTTTATTAATTTTTTAACCATTGCTTTAACATGTCATTCCCTTGTTCAGATATGATCACTGACTCCTCATTGCCTAGACTCTAAAAACTAAACTCCTTACCCAAACATACACTGCCTTCCATTAATATGATCAAAATCTGACTTCAACTGACTTATTATATACATTAGCTACCTTGAATCATCCATATAACTCTTAATAATATGTAGAAACGAGAGATGGTTGAGGGCACAGACCCAAGAACTCTTACTCTGTGACACGGGCACATTATGGATAGCCCTGTGCCTCAGTTTTCTAATCAGTAAAATGGGGACACTACTAGTAGCTATAATACCAACCTCAGGGAGTTTTATGGGGATGCGATGAGTTAACACCTGTGAGAGTGTGATTGTACTGATATGTACTGGTTATTATTTTTTCATTATATTAATCAGCAAAAGTAGCTGCCAAGCAGGACAGTCACTTGGTTCAAGGCATTCCACCTAAATATGGAAGGCCCTTGTTACATCTTATTTGTTATATTAGTGAAAACACTTAAGTTTTACTCTCAACAAATATCAATTATCAAACATAATGTTATCAATTATAGTTATCATTTTTTAGATTATATCCTCATACCTTAATCATCTCATAGATGAAAGTTTGTATCCTTTCATGAACCTCTCCCAATTTCCACCATGCCAAATCAATCCACAAATATCAGTTGTATTTCTATACACAATGAACTAACATAATGTATATGTTTCATGTCCACAAAAACCCCGGCATCTACTAGAAATACAACAGTACGTATTCTATGAATGCACAACCTTTTAAAACTTGCCTCAAAAAGTTCCAGCACAAGCTTAGTAAGTTGTTCCTTCAGCTTCCACAGAATGCCTCACAGCTGGGGCTACTGTTAATTATTCCAAGTCGCTCTCACCATGAAAACTTCAAAGAGTCTCCCCGGCCACTCTCCAGTATTCTACGAAGCTTCTCTCTTTTCACCAAACCATTTACAAGGCTTGGAAACATTGAAAACATCTTTCATCTTTCAGTTTCTCTATGGTTAATCATGTTTTTGTTCAATTCCATGTTCACTCCAGTGCCATTTTCTGCAAATCTGCTTTGCAGGCAGGCATGTGAATATAGTCAGTTTTACTGTGTTCTTCAAGTTTAATAATGAAAAGTCGTGTTAGGGTGAAGGCAAACACACATCTTCAGATCCAATGCAAGCATTTATATAAATTGAATTTGAAATACTGTGTTGTAGACTTGGCTTCTTATTTACAGGATAGAAGAGTCTAGTGAAATAGAATTGTTTCAGTCCATTATCACTAGTTCTTAGAGATTTTGAAACTTAAGTAGCAGTAACTCTTTCAACTTCTGATTGACCTTGTAATAAAGATGCAAAGAGAAGAATAGGCTGTTACAAGGATCACCTTCAGGGATGTTCCACCTGGCACCTGGAAAACCCTTGCATCTAGACTATGCTGCCTGAAATTCTGAGCTTAAGGTCTATCCATTTATTTATTCCATTATTCAAAGAATATTAACAGAATGCCTGCAGTTTGCCAGGCACAATGCTGAGAGCAGAAAGGGTGCTGGAGGTATTAAGTTCAAGAAAATCCTAAACCACTTTTTTAAGAAACCCCTTCATTTGTGAGAGGTGAAGAAAACAAGAGAATAAATACATTGCAGAGCATATAAAAAATGTTATCAAAGTGAGAGGTATAGAAATGCACTGACCACAGAGATAATCCACAGATGGACGGACTGTGAAGGGCTTTGGGGAAGTGGAGGATTTTTGAGGATATCAGAAACTTGCCAGCTATAGAAAAGATGTGGGGGAGGGGTGAGAACACCAGGTTAAAAGAAAAGAAGGAATAAGAAGCGGGGTGGGGTGGGGGGTGGGGGGTGGTGTTGTTCATGTGCCTAAGGTAGAGGGTCTAAAAGCAAAAACTAAAAAACAAAACAAAATTAAATTAAACTAAAAGAAAAGGTTTTGAAGTTCCATTTATGCCTAACAAATTTGGATTTTATCCTGTTGCCAATAGAATGCTAATGAAGGACTTTAAACAAAGGAGCAAAATAATGACAATGCTAACAGTAGCAGTCAGGCTGAGCTGGGAATGGTAGAGATAGGGTGAAGGGCAAGTTCACTCAAGAAGCTACTGTGCTCAAGATGAAAATGCCAAAAGCTCGAGAATCATTAAGGCCTTACCTCCAGGTAAAGTTCAGACACCCAGCCTGGTGAGGCAAACTTTTATCATTCAAATGTCTATTGGTATAAGTGAATTTAAAGACATTCTTTTCAAAAGACAAATGCTGCAAAAAAATAAGACAATGAGAAAGAAGGTGCTAGATGACCAAGGTGACTGAAGGGAAAAGGAGAGCAAAGGACAGTGACGTATGGCCATTTTGAAATTTTAGTTAAAATCAATTCTAGATCTCATTTTAAAATAAATCTCAATAATGTTACAGGGAAGCTCTGGTTCAGGAGGCAATGTAGAAAGATCCTAAACTCACATCACTCTCATGGACACATTGAAACTACAGATATATATGGAATAGTTTCCTCGGAAAAAAAACTAAAATTGGCAGTGAACCCAGCACATTGGGTAAAGGAGAGGAAAAGGACAGAGAAGCAGATAGGAAATGAAAAACAATCTCATGGTAATCCCTACCTCCCATCCCAGGGCACTGACAACCTGTAAATCAGAGGGAACTCAAAACCCAAGTTTCTTCCTGAGGAGTGAGGAGTATGTACCCTATACTGGATACCCCAACTTTTAAGACTGGCACCTGAGAGACCAAGCCCCTGAATATCTGGCTTTGAAGAGCAGTGGGACTTGCATCCATGACACCTGCAAAGCTATGGCAAACTGAGAAATGAATCTTAAAGGGGTCATGTGCAGACTCACACACTCCAGGACCCTACACAGAAGCAACCCTTTGGAAAGTGCCCAGGTTTCATGAAAAAGAGACTTCCTTGCTAATTTTAATATGTTGGTCTGAGGGGCAGGGGTGGGCAGGGATGCTCTCTGGGATAGAGGCTGATGGGTCCCATCTTCTTGTTCCCACTCTGCCTCACTAAGGCCATCAGGCACCATATTTTTCTCTATCAGAGGATTGGTGGTGGTGGTGGTGTGTGTGTGTGACATTTGTATGCTCTCACAGGCAGGTGTTATCTTCCACCCTGGCCCTCTACCTCACTAAAGCTGGCAGGCGCCATATTTCTCTCTCTCTCTCTTTTTTTTTTCCAGATGAAGCCAGCTTTACACTCTCCCTCTGCCACATTCCTGAAGGGAAGCTCCCACATACACCTGCTGCCCTGGTTCTTATGTTTTGTGACTCGGTTTCTGTGGCTGCGAACTCTTGAATGCCTGGCTCTGGAGGCCAGAGCTGCTTCCATTCATGGGTCACTTGGGACTATAACAATTGGCAAGGCAGTTCTTGGCAGATTACCACTCCCATTTCCAGGGCACTGCACAAACAGCTGATGACTGAAACACTCGCACAGTCTTTCTGAGAAAGGCTATCTTGTCCTGGAGCTTTGGCCTTAGGAACGGGTTGAGAATTGGCACACATCTAGACCTTACGGAGGTGCTCTCGGGGAATATAGGCCAGGGGATGCCATATTTGCACTCTCCATTTGGGTCACGACTCTCACCAGTATCCCCCAGAAAAGAATTTATACACTCATCTGGAGCCCTGATTTTTGCAACTGCCAGCAGAGAACACCTCTAGATCACCTGTTTCAGTGGCCAAGAAGATTTACACTTGTGGTACCACATGACTATATATATTTGCATACTAAGAAGCTGCTGCCTGTGGGCTTGGCTTCTATTCAGTCTAAATCTAGGTGTTGAGATCCTTCCCTTTGGGACACTGATGGGTCTTGGCACATACTCAACTACTAAGAGCTGTTAAAAATAAAACAGTCTACTTGGACCATCACAAAGATTCAAGAGTCAGCCAAGAGCTAGGGCAAGGTTAAACAGTAAATTTCATTTCCTACACAAAGACAACTCTTCAAGACAGGGAGAGGAGGTTGTTTCAACTAACACATATAAACCAACAAACAGAATCAAGGAAAATGAAACAGAGAATTATATTCCAAATAAGGAATAAGATAAAATCTCAGGGGGGTTTAAAAAAAAACAGGGAAAATTTATCTAATTAAGAGCTCAAAGTAATGGTCACAAAGATGTTCACCAAACTTGAGAAAAGAATGAACACAAGGAAAACTTCAACAAAGGAAATGTTTAAAAAAAAAAAAAAAGTACCAATCAGAAGTCCCAGAGTGGAAGAATACCATTAACTGCACAGAAAAATCCTCAGGTTTTTAACAGTAGACTGGATGAAGAAGAAGAAGAGAGGATCAGTGAAGAGGTGATGAAACTCACCTAATCAGAGTAGCAAAAAGAAAAAAAAAAAAAGTGAAGATAGCTTACTAGGCTTATAGGATAGTATCAAGTGTACCGACATTCATATTATAGGGGTCCCAGAAGGAAAAGAGGGAAAGAAAGGGGCAGATAATGTATTTGGAGAAATAATGGCTAGAAACATCCCTAACCTAGAGAGAAAAACAGAATTCTAGACCCAAGAAGTCCAGAGAGACCAAAAGAGACCTACACCAAGACATATTGTAATTACAATGTCAAAAGTTAAAGATAAAGACAGAATCTTGGGGCACCTGGGTGGTTCAGTCAGTTAAGTGTCCGGCTCTTAACCTCAGCTCAGGTCTTGATCTCAGGGTTGTGAGTTCAAGCCATGTGCTGGGTTCCTCACTGGGCGTGGAGCCTACTTTAAAAAAAAAAATTACAAAATTTAAAAAGAGACTCTTAAAAGCAGTGACAGAAAAAACTGGTTATGTATAAGGAAACCTCCATAAAATGAGCAGATTTTTCAGCGAAAACACTGCAGGCCTGAGGACAGTGGAACAATATAGTTAAAGTGCTAAGAGAAAAAAATCCTCCAACCAAGAACACATGACCCAGCAAAATTTCCCTCCAGAATTGAAGGAAAAATTAGTTTTCCAGATAAGCAAAAACGAAAGGAGTTCATCGTCACTAAACTGGTCTAACAAATATTAAAGGGACATCTTTAAGCTGAAAAGAAAGGATGCTAATTAGCAACAAGAAAACATATAAAAATATAAATCTCACTGGTAAAGATAAATACATATTAAATGTAGTGGGTTAATCACTTCTATAGCTGTTATAAAGATTAAAAGACAAAGTAGTAAAACAGCCATAACAACTATAATTATTTAAGTAATACAGAGATAGCAAGATGAGGAATATGACATTAAAAATATAAAACACGGCAGGGGTGTTAAAATGTAGAGCTTTACAATGCATTTTTTCTAGAAGATTTTATTTATTCATTTGACAAAAAGAGAGAGAGAACAAGTAGGCAGAGCAGCAGGCAGAGGGAGAGGGAAAAGCAGGCTCTCCCCTGAGCAGGGAGCACAATGCAGGGCTCAATCCCGGGACCCTGGGATCGTGACCTGAGCTGAAGCAGTCCCTTAACTGACTGAGCCATCCAGGCTTTAAGGCATTTAAGCTTAAATTATTATCAACTTGAAATAGACTGTTACAAATATAAGTTGTTATATATAAGCTTCATGGTAATAACAAAGCAAAAGCTTATAGAAGATACATAAAAGATAATAAGCATACCACTAAAGAAAGTCATCAAGCCACAAAAGAAAAAGCAAGAGAGGAAGAAAGGAACAGAAAAACTACAAAAACATCTGGAAAACAATGAACAAAATAGCAATAAATATATACCTATCTATAATTACTTTAAATGTAAATAAATTCTCCAATCAAAAGACAAAGAATGGCTGAATGGATTAAAAACAAAACAAGACCTATTGAAATGCTGCCTATAAGAGAGTCACTTCAGATGTAAGGACACACACAGACTGAAAGTGAGGGACTAGAAAAGATATTCCTTGCAAATGGAAACCAGACCAAACCCAAACTAAAAAGCTGATGTAGCTATACTCAGACAAAATGGACTTTAAAAGACTGAGATAAGAAGGTTGTTACATAATGATAAAGGGGTTAATCCAAACAGAACATATAACATTTATAAATATTTATGCACCCAATGAAGGAACATCTAAATATTAAGTATATAAAGCAAATATTAACAGACCTAAAAAGAGAAATTGATGGCCATACAATAATAATAGGGAAATATAATACCCAACTAACAGCAATGGATACATCATTCAGACAGTAAATCAATAAGAGAACATCGGCCTAAAATGACCTATTAAGACAAGACGGACTTAATAGATACATATAGATGTTTCATCCAAGGGCAACCATACAAATTCTTCTCAAGTGCACATGAAACATTCTCTAGGATAGATCATGTATTAGATCACAAAACAAGTCTTAAAAAATTAGTAAGATTGAATTCATCAAGCATCTTTCTGACTAAAATTGTGTGAAACTATAAATCATTATAAGAAAAAAAAACTGGAAAATTCAAAAATACGTAGAGATTAAGTAGCTTGCTACTGAATAACCAGTAGGTCAATGGAGAAATAAAAAAAATACATTGAGATAACTGAAAAAGTAAATAAACACATCAAAACTTATGAAATGAAGCAAAAACAGTTCTAAGATGGAAGTTCATAGGATAAATGTCTACTTTAAGAAACAAGAAAAATCTCAAACAACTTTACATCTCAAAGAACTAGAAAAAGAACAAACAAACCCTGAAGTTAGTAGACAGAGGAAATAAAGATCAGAACAGAAATAGATGAAATAGGAACCAAAAAGTCAAAAGATCAATGAAACCAAGTGCTGATTCTTTGAAAAGATAAACAAAATTGACAAAACTTTAACTAGACTCACCAGGAAAACAGAGGGAGGACTCACATAAATAAAATCAGAAAGAGGAGACCTTACATAAGACACAAAAAATATACAAAAGATTATGAGACTACCATAAACAATTACATGCCAACAAACTGGATAACCTAAAAGACATGGATAAATTCCTAAAAACATAAAATCTTCCAAGACTGAATCATGAAGGAATAACTGAATAAACCAATTACTAGTAAGGAGATTGAATCAGTAATCAAAAGCCTGCCAACAAACAAAAGCCCAGGACCACACAGTTTCACTGGTGAATCCTACCAAATATTCAGATAAGAATACCAATCTTTCTTAAACTCTGCCAAAAAACAGAAGACTAGGAAACACTTTCAAATTCATTTTACACAGCCAGCATTATCCAGATACCAAAACCAAACAAGGGGAAACACACACACACACACACACACAATTATAGGCCAATATTTCTGATGAAAATAGATGCAAAAAATCCTTAACAAAATATTAGCAAACTGAACACAATAATACATTAAAAGAATCACACACCATGATAAAACAGGATTTATTCTAGGAATGCAAAGATAGTTCAATAGCCACAAATCAAACAATGCGATATACCACATTTATAAAATGAAGGTTAAAGGGGTGCCTGGGTGGCACAGTGGGTTAAAACCTCTGCCTTCGGCTCGGGTCATGATCCCAGGATCCTGGGATCGAGCCCCGCATCGGGCTCTCTGTTCTGAGGGGAGTCTGCTTCCTTCTCTCTCTGCCTACTTGTGATCTCTGTCTGTCAAATAAATAAATAAAATCTTTAAAAAAATAAAAGATAAAATAAAATGAAGGTTAAATATCATGATCATCTCAACAGACGCAGAAAAAGTATTTGATAAAATTCAATATCCATTTATGATAAAAATCCAACAAAGTAGGTACAGAGAAAACATGCCTCAACAAATAAAGGTCATATATGACAACCCACAGCTTATATCACACTCAATGATAAAAGCTGAAAGCTTTTCCTCTAAGCTCAGGAACAAGACAGAATACCCATTTTTGCCACTTTTATTCAACTTTTATTTTAGCATTGGAAGTCCTAGCCAGAGCAATTAGGCAAGAAAAAGAATTAAAGTCATCCAAATTAGAAAGAAAGAAATACAACTGTCACTATTTTGCAGATGGCATATTATATATAGAAAACCCTTAAGACTCCACCAAAATCTGTCAGAATTAATGAATGAATGCAGTAAAGATGCAGGATATTAAATCAATATAGACAAATCTGTTGCATTTCTATATACTAATAACAAACTGTGAAAAAAAGAAATTAAGCAAATAATCACACTTATAATTAAATCAAAAAGAATAAAATATCTAGGAATAAACTTAGCCAAGGAAGCAGAAGACCCATACACTGAAAACTACAAAACATTAATAAAAAAAAATTGAAGATACAAATAAATTAAAGATATTCTGTGTCCATGAATTAGAAGAATATTGTTAAAGTGTCCACACTACACAAAGCAATCTGCAGGTTCAATGCAATCTTTATCAAAATTCCAATGGCATTTTTCACAGAAATACAAAAATCACTCCTAAAATTTGTATGGAAAGACAAAAGATCCTGAACAGCCAAAGCAACATTGAAAAGAGGAACAAAGCTGACAACATCACACTCCTTGATTTCAAAGTATATTACAAAACTATAGTAATCAAAACAGTGTAGTACAGATATAAGAACAGACAAATGGATCAGAAGAGAGAGCCCAGAAATAAACCCATGCATATACGGGCAATTAATTTAAGAGAAATGGTCTAAGAATATTTAATGGGGATAAAAAGTTTCTTCAATAAATGGGAAAACTGGACAGTCACATGCAAAAGAATGAAATTGGACCACTTTTTAAATACCAAACACAAAAATTAACTGAGAGTGGATTGATAGCTTGAACATAAGACCTGAAACCATAATACTCCTAGAAGAAAACACAGTAATTTCCATGAGTTTGATCTTGACAATAATTTTTTGGATTTGATAGCAAATGCAATGGCAACAAAAAGCAAAAATAAACAAGTGGAACTACAGCAAACCAACAAGCCTCTCTGCACAACAGAGGAAACCATCAACAAAATGAAAATGCAACCCGTGGAATGGGAGAAAATATGGCAAATCATATACTGTACGGGGTTAATATCCAAAACATATAAAGAACTCATACAACTCAATAACAACACAACAAATAAACAACTAAGTTAAAAATGTGGAGGAGATCAGAATAGGCCTTTTCGATTTTTCCAAAGATGACATACAAATGACCAGCAGGTACATGAAAAGATGCTCAAAATCACTAATCACCATGGAAATGCATATCCAAACTACAATGAGATCTCATTTCACACCTGCTAGAATGGCTATTACCAAAAAGATAAGAGATAACACAGGTTGCTGAGATTGTGGAGAAAGGGGAACCCTTGTGCACTGCTGGTGGGAATGTAAATTGGTGCTACAGGTACTATGGAAAACCGTATGGGGGTTCCTCAAAAAATTAAAAATAGAACTACTATATGACCCATCAATTCCATTTCTGGGTATTCATCTGAAGAAAACAAAAATACTAAACTCAAAACATATATGCATATATGCAATCTTCATTGCAGCATTATTTACAATAGCTAAGATATAAAAAGAACCTGTCTCCATCAATGGATGAATGGATAAAGAAATTGTAATACTCCTGTATATAACGCATAGACATACACATACTGGGATATCATTCAACCATGAAAAAATGAAATCTTGCCAGTTGCAACAACATGGATGGACCCTGAGGACACTGTGCTAAGTGAGATGAGTGAGACAGAGCAAGACATATACTGTATAATTCTCAAAAACAAGCTCATAGATACAGAGAACAGTTTGGTGGTGGCCAGAGATTGGATGAAATGGTTGAAGGGAGTCAAAAGGTACAAAATTCTAGTTATAAAATAAATAAGTCATAGGGATGTAATGAACTGCATGGTAACTATAGTTTAAAACAGTGTATTGCATATTTGAAAGCTGCTAAGCGACAGACCTCAAAAGTTCTCATAAGAGAAAAAAATTCTGTAGCCATATATGGTGATGATATCAAGTAGATTTACTGTAGTGGTCATTTTGCAATATGCACAAATATTGAATCATTATGTTTACACCTGAAACTAATATAACATTGTATGGATGTGATATACTTTAATTAAGAAAATAATGTTATATGTGCTCTGATGAGGTTTTCTGTAGTACAGAATAAGGAGAATGGGAACCACTGCCAGACCTTCTGACAGGGACCCCATGTGCAGTGTGCAAACTGCAGTCATGTGTGGTGGTCCTGTTTCCTCACTCAGAAGCTTAGCACTCAAAAGAAAAAAAAAAATCAAACTCAAGTTCGTACCTTATAAATTTAAAATAGATAAAATAATGCTTAATACATTAAAGCCAACAAACAAAGCTTAATAGCATAAAGACATTTCCAGTTTTTCTTGTTTATTCCAGTCACATATCACAGAACTCATAGCATTTAGTAATGTGTCAGATTATGGCAATTAGCTCATATGGATAGTTTCATAATATATGAACTACTGTGTACTTTATACTGCTAACAAATATATTTGTTGCACAAGGTATAAACCAGCATAGCCATTGCAAATTCAAAAATTGAAAAAAAAATCTCATTAAATTAGTTCAATAAACAAATCACTGAGCACAAAAAATGGAAACTACTCTATTTTAAAAATCTATTTTGTCTCTGCACATTTTAAATTAATCATATATTTCATATTAGTTTCCTATTACTAAAAAATGTGTAAAGTTGACTGATACTGTAATGGCAGATGAACTAAAATAACTGACAGGAATCAAGTATTTTCTAAACTAATTGTTAAACATAGGATCTTTTATACATATGTATGCACAAGAACAAGCAATGTACTTGTATGTGTGTGTGTGTATATATGGTCACACAAATATTCACTTTAAAAGCTGATGGCATCACTGAACAACTGAGTATGAGAGACTTCTAATAATATTCCTTTTTAAATATCTCATGCTATTTAACAGACAATATTCCAAAAATATGTATATCATCTAATTCATTTTCTACTGCAAATGTGTTCGCATGAATCCATTAGAGACGTATAATAAAAATGTTTATTACAATGCACCCTGGCATAAAAGATACACTGATAAATTTGTATCATTGAGTCAAATTTCAAGCTCATCATTAACTGATAATATATGCACATCAAGCTAAAATAATAATAATACTGCAGCTAATTATAAATTATAATTTAGCTTTACAGGGTCAGTCTTCACTCTAAATGATTTAAATAAGATTATTTTGACATATATTAGTAACAGTATTAGCTAGCTGTCTAGATACACTTGATTTATCAACCACAGTTTTTGTCAAATTATCTCTTCACACTAAAAAAAAAATGCATTTTTAATAAAGTGCTATCTCACAATATAAAAAACAAATAATTCTTCTTCCTCTTTAATACAACAGTAATGAAGCATACACAACATTGTTGCCTAGCTAGGATAAACTTTTTAAAATCCCCATTACATGTTTCTGTGTGTGTATGTGTGCGTGTTAATGAATATATGTGTTCAGTTCCATCTGCCTTTCTAAGAGTATCAAATGTAGGCATTCATTTTCCATTCAACTGGAAAGATCAAAATGCTTTAGAGATAAGGCAGAAAGTAATGAGGATAATTTTTTGTTGTTTAAATTATGTAGCCCTTTATATCATATTGCACAAACACAAGTAGAAATAGAAAATTTCTGACTACACAAACTGCAGCATGTAAATATTTCCACTGGGTAAATTGTCAAGACAGACTGGATAGCATCAGTGAAAGTAGGTCTGTACTTTCTAGGCTACGCAACTAGAAGGAGAAAATCTTAATACAAGAGACCTCTTCAGATAAAACCCAGTTTCTCAGCCAAAGGTCACCCTCTCTGCCTTCCCCAAAGTCCACAGTCAGCTAATTTCTTGTTAAGAGCTTTTTTTCTGAAACAAAAACACTATTGGCTCTTCTGCATCCTTTACTCTTATCCAAAGTCAAATTATTCAAAATTCAACTCTTTTCTTTATTTTTTATTTTTTAAAAGATTTTATTTGTCAAAGACAGAGAGAGCACAAGCAGGGGAGTGTCAGGCAGAGGCAGAAGCAGGCTCCTTGCTGAGCAACGAGTCCAATGAGGGACTCGATCCCAAGGACTCTGGGATCATGACCTGAGCTGAAGGCAGATGCTTAACCAACTGAGCCACCCGTGTCCCAAAATTCAACTTTTTTTAATGCACAGAAAATGAATGGATATCTAAAATTTTACTCCAAGTTTAATAGGAAAAAACAATCTCCATCCAGCTATTTTATGTGGATATTCAGAAAGATGGCACTAGTTATTATATAATCTAGAATAAATAGAGTATTTCCAAGAATGGAGTCCAAGAAACCTTCCAAACTCTTACACCTTTACTAATACACTGGAAATAATTCCACTGTTAAAAGTAATCTAATCATTTTCAGTAACACCAAATAATACTATTTCAACCAGTTAAAATTTCAAAAGCACTTTGTTGGTAAATGGCAGCAAGCTAAAATTCCATTATCACAGCCCAAATTTTACAATTTACATATATTTACTTTGTCAACTCCCTCAACAACATAGCTACAATGCATAATACAGAAAATGAGTTCCCACCAACAAGAAAAAAAAAATATTTTTTCTTCCCTCATGGAAAAATACATGAACATGAAAAGCATATTAAACTAAGAAAATGGTAAACTAAGAAAACCATATTAAATGAAGAAATTCCAAACTCTCCATGTAATATACTAATCCAAAAGTTCAGAGATAGTAACATATCCTCATCAAAAATGTTCTTTAGCAGAGATGTATCATCTTTTGAAATGTAATACAAAATTAATCCCTTAATAACACAACTATCTTTATAGTTTATGGGGAGAGTAATTTATAGCACATTTGTAAACTTCAGGTGATATATTCTTTTATCTTAAGATCTAGTAATTGATATAGATTGGATGTATACTCTAGACAGATATGATATACTCTGGGTAGATACATACTCTAATAAGTGCCACACCAAGGTAAAACAGTAAGTCTGGAAATTTAAAATGTCCAAATATTTCTTCCATGGCTCATACTGGTGTTATATTATAGTCTTACCTCAATGATTTTGTCATGAATCTCCAGGCCATCTGTTCTGTCGGCAGGTCCATTTTCCAAAATTTTTGAAACATAAATTCCTTCTGCTGATGTTTCTTCCTTATTATTCTATTAAAAATAAAACATTAGCAAAAACAAAAAAAAATTAACAAAAACAAAATCATTAGCAGTAAGAAAATGTAGACAAAATTTTAGTTGGATAAAGGACAATTTAATAAATGTAACATTGCCAATCCTCCCTAAACATGCAACTCTCTCTCTTAGCTGGGGATTTGGCACTGAATTTTAACTTACTTAATACCAAATGGTCATTAATCAAGATGGCAGCTTTAATGAATGAGTCCAGCATCTCTGACAAGATTATCCATTAACTTCATGTTTTTGAGTATACATTAAAAAACTACGAGAAAAGGGTATGTACAAGGTGATATTGACTGTCTTCAAAGTATTATTAAGCAGCTTACTTCTCAAGAGATGTAGCAATTAAAAAGGGTTACCAGGAAACAAAAAACATATCCAGCCTCACTATATATCTGCCTTGAGATGTGGCCATAGTTTTGAAAATATAATTTAGCCTCAGGATGTCGGATCTGGAAATAAAGCTCTGACTGTATTCACAGGGAGACTAGGAGCTTGCTCAAGTGTAAAATCCCAAAAGATCAACACTAACTGCAAGAGAACCCTTTCAAAGCTAATCGTTACACATTTCCAGGTGCAATGAGCCTAATGATTAGTTAAACCTCAACCATATAACCGATATAATATAAATAGGACACTTTGGCCAGTCACAGGAAAACAATTATGTTGTAAAACCTATCTAGGTAAAATGCCCAACATACCATAATAATAATTTTAAATGTCATTTTACTTCATGGTAGTTTAAATAAAATTATTTCCCCTTAATTAGCCTTCCTTAACATGATCTTAAAAATGTCCAGTGTCATCTAAATGTCAAACACCTAAGTGGCATTTTATAAAAACATTCCTTAAGGGGGAAAAAAAAAAAAAAAAAAAAAAGATATGATGAAAAGACTTCTATCTTTTCATTATACATGGGGACTATTCTAGAAACAGAAGCACAGTAGTCATTAGTTGCTAGGTTTTCAAAATACTAAACAGTAGAGGGGAAATCTGTCATTGCCATCCTGACCTAAACATAGCATATGGCCAAAACTCTAACCCAGTTTCCTTGGGCCACATCTGCAAAGCAGGATGTGAGAATTTCATGGCAGTTTATTAAGAAAATTAAAGAACATTTTTTTTTTAAACTTTACCACCTTTTTCTAGTTATGGTGAAAATTAAGTTGATGTAGTATTTGAAGGATATAAAAGAACTTTGCGACTACAGTGTCTGGTTTAAGTTTATAACTCATGTATTTTGAAAACAACTGGCAGCAATGTAGACAATATTATTCATTCAATTAAATAAAAGATTGGATTGGAGAGCCAACAGTATTTCAAATCAACTATCTTCCTTTAACATGGCATTTCTTATATAACTGTGAAAACAATGATCCCTTATTTCAACTTATTTTAACTGTTCATTCCATCAATCAACATGCATTATAAACTGCCTGGTCTGTTTAGCCTCTGAAAACTAACAAGTTGACTTAGTAAGTAGAAGGTATAATCAGGCAATCCAGTTACCTAATATTATCAAGTAGAAATCGCCTCTACACATTATTGTGAAATAGGTTTAAGAAGTTTACCAATGGGGCTGTCCAATGAAAATAAAATATGAAACATACTCTCTTTTTTCCCCTAAAGTAGCAGAGGTAGTCTAGTTCATTAGTTGTTGGATTTTTTTGTTTCATTTTGTCAGAAAAAATGTAGTTATATACTGGAACATTTGCATTAAGGGATCTGATATTTTATCATAACCATGATTTTAAAGATTAAATCACTTCCTATCCTCATTCAAAATCTACAAATGAAAGTGGCTTTCTATTATTTTATAAGCAAAGAGTGAATTAGGCATGAATAAGGTAGATTACCTGATTTGGTCGGCCTCCTATAATATTGAACCCCAATGTGTCATTTTCTCTTTCTAACACAATGGTGAATGGCTTATGTTCTCCATCCTAGAAGAAAAGGGATAAAATAACTAGGTAAGAAGGAAAAGGACAGGAAAAGAAAAGGAAAAAATGAAAAGAAAAAATAAAAGGTACCACAAAGCTTTTTAAAAAATAAACTGTCAATAAATTAACATTTGAAAAGAAGAAAACCTTAAAATTAAGAATGGTTGAATTTGGGAGAAGATTAATTTCTTCCTAAATTTACTTTGAAAAAATATTTTTTAAAAAAGTGCTTGTGAGAAAAATTATTTTCAAAAATGTCTAAAGGTTTTATATTTTCACACATCTATCTTTTATCCTAATACAGCATCTAATTCTGGCTTCATTGTAATTTAAATTACAATGTGATCTGGTAACCCTACAGGTATCGTTACTTTTTTTTTTTACAATAGAGTAAAATAAAATAAATATAATAAAATATATTTTATATAATATATAATATAAATAATATATAACATAATATATTATATATAAAATTATATATATTATATAAGATATATAATATATAATACAAATATATATTTATATATAATATATAAATATATATAAAATATAAATATATATAAAAATATAATAAAATAAAAATAAAAGTAAAATAAAGAAATCTCAGAAATCTCAGAATTATTTTATGTAAAAATTTCACTTCAGAAAGTCTTGAGGGATTGAAGTAACAGTGAGTTATTGATAAAATTCTTTCAACAGTAATATTTGGATTGTTATTGTAATGCAGGATCTAAATTACAGTAATCCTAATTTTCAATAGTATTATTTTGGTTTTGTATAATTCCCACAGAATTTTACAAAGAAAGGATTTGTGTTAAGTAAAATAGTGTGTATTTCTTCTCCTGGCAGCCAGATAATAGCAAAACAAATAGGAATAATATCTATAACCTGTTTACTAATAAAGACCAAATTAAATACAAAATGAAATCGTGCCAGACTGGTAAGGTTTATTCATTCAAGGTCTATTCTAGGTGGGGTATTATTAACTGTCCTAGGAAACTACATTTGGCAATTCATGGTAAAATTCCATAAGCACCATCACCATCTCTTCCCAGGAGCTTTTCCCAAGCAGTGTATGCAGCAGCCCCTACTGGTAGTGGGAAAACATTTCTGAGGAGCACGGAGAAGCCTTCTGACAATCTACAAAACATGGGCAGTTGTTCCTCACTTCTCAGAATCATAGCTTGACTTGTTGCATGGACTTCCCTCATATAATTCCAGCTGCTGCTCCTTTCCACCAACCATGGCTTCCCTACAACCTTGAAATGTGACCTGGTAACGCAGTGCGCATTTCTGCACTTCTCTCTGGGTCCTCCCATTTTGTAAATTTACCTGGCTCTAAACAGGATACAGAGAGAATCAGGGATAGCCTCCAGCCTTTTAATAAGCATTGTGCCTCCCATAACAAAGTATAAACATTTTAGCCCCTCAGTTAAGTTGAAGTTGTCTTTTTTTTTTTTTTTTTTTTTTTTTAGGTTCAAGGACAGAAGCTTCCAAACTGGATGCTTGGGTTGGAGGCAGGGCAAAGCAGTCCCAAACGGGAATCATCCTGTGTTGCTCCTCCCCAGGACGCTGAAGAATGAAAACAGCTCCTTGAATGGAGTGCAAGTTCTGCTAAATCCCTGCTCACCATGGCAGCGACCAACAATGTCAAACACTGCGCAGAAGTCCTCCAGAACAGAAGTAACAGCTTTATAAACAAGCCTCTTCACAGGGGGTGCTGCAAAGAGGCTTGTTTATTCAGTCTGAAATCCGGCAGTCCACCAGCACAGTTCGGGGCCAGCAGCTTCGACAAAGAAGGGAAACAGCCGCTGCCCAGGGGCTCACAGGGCTAGTCTGACCGCAGACGGGATGGATGGGGCTGCTCTTGAATTTGGTTCCCCAAACCACCCCTCCAACACAAAATACACACACACACACACACACACACACACACACACACTCCACCAATGAAGAGATCCCGAGGCAGCTAAGGATTCTTCAGGGAAGGTCAGGGTAACGAAAACTCTGCAGCTCTAAGAAATCCCATCTGCTAACGTCTCCCTGGTTTTCCTGATTTCTCACATCCCTGATAGTCTCTGCACGGAATAGAAGGTGGCCAATATGGGTAGTTTGGTAAGAAAACTAAATCATTCAGAGCTAAAGGTGTGTGACTTTAGGAGGCAGCAGCGATGCTAGGGCAGGGGCAGAGGGGAGGCAGGGTCGGGGAAGTCCTCACTTCCTGGCTTTCCTTTTCTGATTGGCTTTAGGCACAGGCCAAAGGCACCAAAAAAAAAAAAAAAAAAAAAAAGTGTGTGTGTGTGTATATACATATATACACACACATACACATACATACATATATATGTACATATATATGGTAGGGCAGGGCAGGAGAGTGAAAGATGGAGAGAAAGGTCGAGGTGAGAAAATGAGTTTTCCTCATTCTTCTTTCTCCATTGAAAAGTTGGAATTGAATTTAATTCGTTCCGATCCTAATGTAAGTGGAAATTTGCAACACTAATGCACCCGAAAGGTACCAACAGTGTATGTCTTTTGGTCAAGGCGGGTGGACGCCTCCCACCCCACAGTACGGAAAGGTATCACCTCTAAAGGAATCCCGAAGTACCAGAAAGAAGCGGTCCTCTCTCCACCCCAGTCGTTCCCCAGGTGCCCGATCCCTCTGCGCTTACCCGGCCGTGGCCGCCGCCCAGGTCTCTGGCGAAGTTGCGGACGTGAGCCATGTACTGGGAGAACTTCTCCTGGTACCTGCGGGCCGTGAGCTGCGCCTCGTTCCGCAGCGCCCAGAGCTGCGCCCGCAGCGCCTTCTCGCGCCGACTCCAGGCGAGGACTAGCTGCCGCGGCCCCCGCCCGCTCCCGCCGCGGACGCCCGGCGGCCCCCCGCGCGCGCCCCCGCCCCGGCCGGGCCCCGGCGCCGTTCCGCAGCCCCCCCGCGCGGGCACGTCCACGCCGCGGCGGCCGCCCGGCTCCGAGACGCAGTCCGGCGGGCGGCGGCGGGCAGGGCGGAAGGCGCAGCGCTCGACGTGCGCCGCCAGCTCGTGGAGCCGGACCGAGCGGCCGCAGCCGCGGGCGCTGTAGTCGCACTGGATGCGCAGCTTCTGGATGAGGCCGCGCAGAGGCAGCACCCGGCACAGCTTGCCCGGCGCCAGGGGCTGGCACTGCAGCGGGCACCGGCGCCGCCGCGCCACCCAGGGCAGCAAGCAGCTGGCGCAGAAGACGTGCCCGCACGGCGTGCCCAGGGGCTCCTCCAGCACCTGGCCTTACAGCTTGCACTTGAAATCCGGGTCCACCGCTTCGGCGAAGCGCTCCAGGGCAAAGCCCATAGTCTGGAGGGGGAGAAGGGGGGGCGAATCCGAGTCCGCTTTCTCCAAGCCCCCTGCCTTCCCTGGGCTACCCCTGGGACAGCTTTCCCGCGGCCGTGGCTGTGGCTGTCGGAGGGAAGGAGAAAGGTGTAGGGTGGCGAGCCCGGAGTTTGTTTGGCTTGAAGTTTTCAGGCTCTCGCTGGGTCCCCTGACTCCGCCGTATTGACGCTAATAGACGCCACCTCAGGTGACCCTCCCCACCCCCACCCCCGCCTCATTCGTGGCTCTGCCATTTATATTCTTTCAAACTGTGTCCGCGGAGAGCCGAGGCCAGCTTGCCCTGGCCCAGGCTTCAGGCAGAGCTGATAATGGGCACAGCGCGGATGTTGAGAAACTACTTTTTAATTCCACCAGAATGTAAGCTCAAGGAGAGCAAGATTTTTGTCCGTCGGGTTTCCGCTGAATTCTCATCGCCCCGCATCCAGTGGATCTTCAATAAATGTGTTTGAAATACATGCACTTCCGTTCTCTCAAATCAGCTAACCACAAAATCACCAGCTAAGTGGCTGCGACCTTAGAAAATCACTGAGGCGTCTACAGAGCCAGGCTTCCCAATCGCGATCAAGAAATCAGGTGAGTGTAGCCAGGCGGGATGATGACTGACAGCGAAGATGGGGAAAAGCCAGGTGCTCGCCCTAGGACACCTCCCTTTTAGAACTTGAACCGCCCTTCAAGGCCTCCTACCGGGTGAGGACTCCAGGATTCTGTTACTGGGCAGTCTGACTCCAGGTTCAATCACCACACCATCCATCTTCTAATTCCACAGGTATTTTGCCACTGGGAATAGGAATGTGATCATTTGGCCACCTGGAAAGGAGAATTAAAGGAAAAAATCATGAACGAAAGGAGCAAAATAGCAGTATCTTATTTACCGTGAATATACAGTTTAGATCAAAACTACCCCTTCTTCCATTTGACTCCTTTAAGGTATGTAGCATGCCAGACCCTCCAGAAAACATGCAGTAAGGGGTTCCTCCAAGCCCTCCTTCCTCAGCTTTCTTCACCATCTTCAGAAACTTAGGGATGCAAAGAAACCCTATCACCTGGATGCCCACCACTTACTACCATTATCCTGAAGCTACTTCCATATGGTTATGGGCTTCCTAAATTAATCATTAATAATTCATGCTGCCAGCTGAGCATTGTTTCCAGAAAGCTGTGTACTTCTGTACAGCATCAAAGGTATCAGTTAAAAAGCATGAAAAAGGCTCGGATTTTGTCCTTTATATCCCTAATGCTAATTGAAGAATTAGCAAAGGCTAATAATAGAGGCTACTAAGAATCTTCTGAGTCTTCTTTCTAGTTGAAAGATGAGATTTTATTAGAGCAGTTCAATAATAAGTGAGGATCCTGGAGTGGCTTGCCAGATATTTGATATGCTTTTAAATTTGCTTAAAAATAAGATGCCAGGGGCGCCTGCGTGGCTCAGTGGGTTGAGCCTCTCCTTCAGCTCAGGTCATGATCTCAGGGTCCTGGGATTGAGCCCCGCATGGGGCTCTCTGCTCAGTGGAGAGCCTGCTTCCCCCTCTCTCTCTACCTGCTGCTCTACTTGTGATCTCTCTCTCTGTCAAATAAATAAATAAAATATTTAAAAAAATAAGATGTCAATAAGAAGTACACAGCTTTCTGGAAACAATGCTCAGCTGGCAGCAATTTTATACATGCTGATATGTAATAAAGTAACATTTACCATAATGCTCCAAATTTCCTCTTCCTCTTTGGCCTATCTTTTGCCAGGTAAATTCCTGAATAATTAAGAAATCATTTAACATTAACAGTGTGAACATATTCTTGTGAATTGCATAGACCAGGTAAAACAGAATGTTATAGAATGTATTCAAATAATCCTGGACAGCATTGATCTATTCTACCTTTTTTTAGTTATTGAAAAAGCTATGACTTATACTAGGACTTGACATTTATTGTTTCACAATAAACATAATGGCAATGAGAACATTTTACAAAATGAGTAAAGAGATGGAATCTAAAAAATATCCTCTTGAGGTATGAGGAAAATGAGGCTTGCCATTACTTGAAAAGAAAAAAAAATAAAAATAATTATACAGTGTTCTTGGTCCATCCATGCAACTCTCGTTGCAAAAGTAAGGAACATGAGCAGATGATGGTATGAGTAATTCCAGAATGCATAATCTTTTGATTGTTACAGGGAAAAGGGATGTCAAAAACCTTGTCCACAGAGAATAACAAGTTTAAAAAATGAGAACATGTGAAGTGAGGCCAAGTAATGAAGTAGACCAAAAGGGAACTTAGGAAAATCTTTTACATGAGAAAATGCAACCTTCAGCACTTCCAAAATAGTGAAGTACCAGGAGAAAAATATTACAGAAATCCAATACCGAGGGAATGGACATGCCCAGGTGAACCTCATAGACTCTTCCCATCTGATAATGTTGTGCGTGATAAATCAGGTACAGCTCTTGAGCCAAACCCTATGATTTCAACCTAGATTATGAAAGGTTATTCTATATATTAAGAAAATTGTGATATCGTGGAAAAGTTTGGATGAGCAAGGAACATGGAGCCTAATTAGATTGAGTTAATTAGCTGAGGGGAGGAAAAAAAACACATGGAGTAAGTTTAAAATATGCCCAAATATTTCAGCAAAGCAGATCTAGTAACATTTAAATGTCTTTGGCAAATGAGGCAGATTAACACCTTGCATCATGAGCTTGGGCATATCCTTATGTTTTCACTGATGATAATTTTCTTTTAATCTCTGGCTAGTGAAAGTTGCATGCTGACTAGCAACACAAGGAAAAGCTGAAAGGCAGGCCACTGTCTTCCTTCTTGTTGGGCAAGTCCAACTTCTAGCTGTCCTGCAGGTTGGGGCTAACACCAGCCCTGTCACCTTTGATTCAGACTGGACCTGAGCATATAATTTCCCAACCCACAGACAAGGGAAAGACAATACATAACCTTTACTCATCTCCAGACCAATGACCATAGCATTACAAAATACTTTTAAGTAGTATTTAGTTGGGTAATTTCAGTGCAAAAACTAGTTTTTGCTTCAAAACTCTGTCATATGTTCATGAAAACAGATTTAAAAAAACCCTAACTTGCTGTATTCCTTGGGCCAATTCCTAGCAATAATGAAACTAGAGTATGCCTGCGGGTGTTTCCAGTGAGAGGAGGCAGCGTTCCAACCTAGCTCTGAGTCATCCCTACTTCCAAGATGAACAGGGAATCTGAGAGCTACTGATTGTTAAATCAAATGCTAATAGATCTGATATTGAAATGCTATATTTCAAAACTCAGAAATGATGATTGGGGAAGTGAAAAAGGAGAAAGAGATAATTTTTCCCCCCACCCCATGCAAAGATAATACTTTGCAGCAATTTAAGTGTAATTTTTTCATGTTGTCTCATGCATTTGATTAGGAATCATAAAATCAGGAAGAAATTTAGGGAAACTTTGAAGAAATTCAAAGAAATTTTTGAATAAATAATTTTTATTTCATACATGTTCATATAGAATAAGTTGGTGCTTTTAACATGACAATAATTTTTAAATCTTCTCTTATAAGAACTTGAAATCTCATCATTTATATATTCTTTTCCGTGAATCCCTGGTCATTTATCATGAATTAGTATTATAATCTATAATCATACATATTTTTCAAGGTGCCCTAAACTTAAGCTATAGTGAAATAAGATTCCTTTGGTAGAAGAGACAAAAAAATCTAGCTAGTTCACATCAAAATAGTGACTGTGGAATACATTTCTGTGTGTGATTGAAGTTAACATTCATTTTTGTTCTTATTGTGATATATTTTTGTGTCATAATCCAAGATCAGAACTGAAACTAGTGGCATAAATAAATGTGTTCATAAAGCATCAGATAATAACAGAGTCAACTTGAGACTATTTAAAAATTCTGAACGTGGTAAAAACAGTAAGAGATGCTGAGTTAACCCTTGAATAACACAGGAGCTAGAGATTCTAGCCCCTGTACAGCTGAAAATTCACATATAACTTTTGACTTTCAAAAACTTAACTACTAACAACCTACTGTTGACAGGAAGCCTTACTGATCACGTAGTCGATTAACACAAGTTTCATATGTGGTATTCTTATAATATGTAAGAGAGAGAAAGGAAAATGTTATTAAAAAAATCATAAGGAAGAGAAAATAAATTTATAGTCCTGTAAAAAAATCCACGTATAAGTGAATCCATGCAGTTCAAACCTGTGTTATTCAAGGGTCAATTGTATTTGAAACTTAGTAAAACAAGACAACTATTTTTACAAGATAAACTGATAACATGCCAGGGAAAGACACTTTTGGCTATGAATTTTACTCTTTGGAAAATACACATTTAAACCCAGGGAACATAGAGCAATGTCAATCCTTAATCATCCCTGTCTGTTGACATGTAATCCATTAGGAGTTATTTGCTATTATTTTGCTTTTCAGTGATTTTTGGCAAAATGAAGAGTTAGAAGGGGCAGCATGACCATACGAAATGCTATTTTTTAAAAAGATTTTTATTTATTTATTTGACATAGATCACAAGTAGCAGAGAGGCAGGCAGGGAGAGAGAGGAGGAAGCAGGCTCCCTGCTGAGCAGAGAGTCCAATGCAGGGCTTGATCCCAGGACTCTCAGTACATGACCTGAGTGGAAGGCAGAGGCTTTAATCCACTGAGCCACCCAGCTACCCCCCAAATGCTATTTTTAAGAGGAATGAAATGATGTGAACAAAACTATGATGTACACCAGTATACAGTAAGTGATTTACAGTAATTAAACAGTCTCTGTGGGAATGAATTATCAGACAAAGTACAAGGAAGACCCTTAAGAAAACCACGTTAAAGTGAGATATTAAATTAAAAATTGTGGCAACCTTCAATTCAACTACAGACTGATCTCCTAAAGTCCCTGAGGCATTGCTTAGGGTAACATTACTATCCTACTTAAGAGAGGCCTGTTGTGAGAGACGCTTTGTACAGGAAGGCATATTAAATTCTGCATTTAATTAAGCTTGATTTTGTACTTTTTGTGGATCACAGTCACTGACAGAGGGAAGGTATCAAGAATGGCTATAATAGCTAATATGTAATAGCTCTTTACCATGTGACAGCAGTATACTTCTTACGTGTGAAATCTCATTCAATTCTCCAATGATCATTTTGGGTAGATACTATTATTATTCCCACAATTTGCCCAATTTTACACAAATAGAAAGTGGCCAAACCTGGGATTAAACCAAAACATGCCTCATTAAAGAATCCTCACTTGTAAACACTACTCTGCAAAGACTTTCTGCCCCCCCCCCATCTACTATGGAATTGTTTTAGGATAAAATGTACTATTAAACCTGATATGTGAATGGAAGCTATAATTGTGTCTATTTGAATTCTGTTGTTTAAAGGCTACTAATTTTTTTTTGTTTTCCTTTCTATAAGGAGGAAAATTCTAGAATCATATTAGAAATCTTGGAGTAATTGATATGAATGAGAATATTGACATTAATTGTTCTTTGTAATGCCAACAGGGTTGTATTTTTAGGTCATTTTGTCCTACATAACTGATCTCAAATAGCTGAGAGGTTTCTTTTCTTTTTTTCTTTCTTTTCTTTTATTTTCCAAATAGCTGAGAGTTTTCTGTATAATAGACCAATTGCCTTAATTCCTTGAGTCCTGGCTTAGTAAATTAATTACTATATATTTTGTTTGGAACCTTATTTTGTGCTTAGTTCTTCAATGAAGATTTTACATAATTTTTTTAAAGATTTTATTTATTTACTTGACAGAGATCACAAGTAGACAGAGAGAGAGGAGAAAGCAGGCTCCCCGCTGAACAGAGAGCCCGATGCGGGGCTCGATCCCAGGACGCTGAGATCACGACCCGAGCCGAAGGCAGAGGCTTTAATCCACCGAGCCACCCAGGTGCCCCTTACATAATTTTAATATCTTCCAGATATTTCCCGAAATTTCCGGATTTCAACAAAATTGTGAATATGGTAAATTCATTAAATCAATTTGTTGCTTAGTGAAATCTTCCAAATTATTAGTCAAAATATCTATAGTATGTTCTAAATGTCTTAATAACCATCAATAATTATATTACAATATGATCATATACTATAGTATGATATGTGAAGCAAGGTTAAATTCTAAGGTCCCATATTCAGGGTATCCTCTTCTTTATTAGGGTAAAGCAAATCCCAGCATTGCCACCAACTAGCTGCGTAGTCTTGACAAGTTTAGTTAACCTTTCCCTCAGTTTCTTATCATCTGTAAAATGAGAATAATGATGCCTCCTCCCTCATTGGGTGGTTGTGAGATTGTGTAATAAATGTGATATAGAAACTTGAAACACCATTAGTATTGTTTGCCCTCATTATTACACTCCAGAAAGATTTTATCAAATTATACATAGATAGTAGGGTGTGAGTATACATGTCCCACTACACCCAAACTGAATGTCTTCCCTCAAAAAAAAAAAAATTATTTTAATCTGCATTTCTTTGTTTACTAGTGGAGTTGAGTGTTTTTTGTTTTTGTTTTTTTGGAGTTGAATTTTTTTTTTTAAGATTTTATTTATTTATTTGACAGAGAGTGAGAGATCACAAACAGGCAGAGAGGCAGGCAGAGAGAGAGGAAGAAGCAGGCTCCCCGCAGAGCAGAGAGCCCAATGCGGGGCTCAATCCCAGGACCCTGGGATCATGACCTGAGCCGAAGGCAGAGGCTTTAACCCACTGAGCCACCCAGGTGCCCCCGGAGTTGAATGTTTTTAATGTTTATTGTCTGCAGGTATTCCTTCATGGTATTTACTCCACATTTTTATAATAATACTTGAAGCTTTTTTGTTTTTTGTTTTCTGTAACTGACATAGGAGACTTATCTATCAAGGATACTAATTTTTATCAGACTGTATAACATTGTTAAGTTCTGTTTATGATCATCTATCTTTGAAAGTTGAGGAAAGAAGAGCATATGCTACTCTTCGCATGAGGATTTTAAAACATAGGTTACCAATTATCACTCTTATTTTGAGAAGAGAAAAAATAAGTCTTTGTTTTGTATATATCCTACCACATCCATTAAATAAATCTGTATTTCTTGTTATATGCCTAGAGAGAAGAGTGTATCACTGAGTGCAGCTTTGAACATGAGCTAAGGAAACCTTTTTTCCTTCTGGAGTTTTCAGTCTGTTTTTATTGAAACCCCCAAGAACAATCTTCCATTTACGTTGCGAATCTTGTTCACCAGTTTTGTGATAACATTTACCTTTATTTGATATGCGCTGTGCTAAAATTGTATTTTTTATGAAGAACAATTTTTTATGCAACTTTGCATTCTCAATACACTGTATTCAGCAAATGTTTATTTAATGTTAAATAAATATGATAGTTTAAATTATGTGCAATTTCGGTTCATAATTAAGGTTATGATTAAAGTATTTATTTGCAGAGTCATTCTACAAGTTTCTGATTGTAATAGAGAGGTTGATTAATTCTACCCATGTGCTTCTTGTCCATCTCCTAGCTCCATTTTGCTTGCTCCCATCAGATGCATAATCATCATCCACGTTATAAGCCTTGGATTAATTGTTTTCCCTCAATCCTTTCTAATTCAGTTCCTTTATTTTTAAAAAATTTGGATCACAGATGCTTATCTTTTTTTTTTTTTAACGATTTATTTATTTGGGAGAGAGGTAGTGAGAGAGCATGAGTGAGGAGAAGGTCAGAGGGAGAAGCAGACTCCCCGTGGAGCTGGGAGCCTGATGCGGGACTCGATCCCAGGTCTCCGGGATCATGGCCTGAGCCGAAGGCAGTTGTCCAACCAACTGAGCCACCCAGGCGTCCCAGATGCTTATCTTTTTAACCCATTTTCACCTGTTTTCACAATGGCCTCCTGTGTCCCTCTTCTATTTCCAAGAATCTTTATCATCTATTCAGACTTTCCTAGGAAATCTTAACATCTGTCATTCCAACTTGATTTTCCTATGGCAACTGAATTCTCCCTCAATAAACTCAGGAAAAACAAAGCAGTTAATTCCCCTAATCACTAAAATCTCAGAGCTAGAAAAAGGGATGATATATTACATGGTCTATTTACAGACACATGAATACAACTTTCAGCAATCCACCCCACCAAAAATTCAGCTCATGCTGATCTAAACAATAGGTTGGGGTCAGAGCTGGGTTAGGCTTGGGTTCATCCAGTGGCTTCAGGATGTCCTCAGTGACTCAGGTTGTGCCCTATTATGACCCTGGCTGGCCTTGAAGTCTGGTTCTCATGGCTGAAGGATGGGTGCCACTACTTTTCAGTGCTCTCTTGAGTGCTCATGGAGGTAGTTTCTTCCAGAAAAGAAAGCAAAGAGCTTCCCCAGAATCTTTCCCCCAACCCTATCCCCATCACCCCTAAAATCTTGAGTCTCATTGTCCATAATTGTACATCAGAGCATTCCAGAACCAGTCACCAGCAAAGGTCATGTCATTATGTTGATTGCTCAGACTAACCAGGACCCACACCTGAAGCTGGGATGTACTCAGCTTCTCCTGGGTGAACAGGGCTCTGACAGAAACAAATGTCTGAACAAAATCAGTCCTCTTTGGAAAAAGAACAGGTTGTAATTAATTGACTGCTTACTGTGTTCCAGAAGCTGTGTTAAGCTTTAAATGTATTTTAGTCATTTACAAATCAAAAGAACTCTAGGAGGTAGGTATTGTTATTGTCATCATCTTTGTTTTACAGACAAGGAAACTGAAACCTAAAGAGTTTGAGTGACTTGCTCAAGGTTTTGGGGTTCTTAAGAGGCAACACTGGGACTCATACTTGGACATTTAGCTTTAGAGACTCTGTTCTTAACCACTAAGCCAAACAAACTATGCTATCCACTACATCATCTTTTTTTTTTTTTGGAAGTCCCTGGTGAAGACTAAGACTTCATAGTTAATGTAGTCCCTGAACTAAATCATAGCTCCTTTATATACCAGCTAGGCAATCTTGTGGGGAATGATTTCACCTTTCCAAATATTAATTTTTGTACCTGTAAAATGAGCAAAATAATGACTCCTCACAGTGATTGTGTGAAGAATAATAAAATAATGCTTATTTCTCTGACACATAGGAAGTATTTAATAAATGACAGCTCTTGTTTTACTCTAAGGACACTTAACTTATCTTAGGGGTTTTGTAAATGTAAAGTGTAATACAATCCTAAAATTTTGAGATATTCTATAAATCATACAATATGTAATCCCTGTTAAAATGCTATGAAATAAAATTCTTTTAAAATGTTTTTCCTAGGAGGGGTGCCTGGGTGGCTCAGTGGGTTAAGCCTCTGCCTTCGGCTCAGGTCATGATCCCAGGGTCCTGGGATCAAGCCCCACATCAGGCTCTCTGCTCAGCAGGGAGCCTGCTTCCTTCCCCCTCTCTCTCTGCCTGCCTCTCTGCCTACTTGTGATCTCTGTCTGTCAAATAAATAAATAAAATCTTTTAAAAAAATGTTTTTCCTAGGAGTTCCTGGGTGGCTCAGTTCATCAAACATCTGCCTTCGGCTCAAGTCATGATCCCAGTGTCCTGGGATTAAGTCCTGCATGGGGTTTGGGGGGGGGGGGTTTCTTCCTCAGCAGGGAGCCTGGTTCTCCCTCTTTTTGCTGCCGCCCCCCGCTTGTGCTCTCTCTCAAATAAATAAATAAAATCTTAAAAAAATTAAATAAAATGTTTTCCCTAAAACCTGACCGACATCAATAAATATGGATAAAACTAAATACTGCATGCATGATTTCTCAAAACTGCTGTTTTTCAGTTAAATAGTCTAAAAGAACATTGTAGATTAAAGTGCCTCAACCATTAGATTTCTTTTTGATTTTCTCACTGTTATAAAATTTAACCTGCCCCTGAATGTTGGCACAAAACCAGGTTTTCAAATTAATGTGAGTCATGCCAAAATACTAAGAAATGCAAGCCTATAAATCTGGACAACAATCTGGCAGCACTTATGCCGCAGCAAAACCTCTCTCCTAGGACCCTCTTCCACAGGTTGATCCTGGAGGTTTGGTACAGCTTTGTCTGGGGACCAGGGGCTTACGGGAAACCTAGGTGTTCATCTCCAGGAGAGAGAAGGAAAGTGTGGCAGAATCGCCTATGGGGTCTGCAGTGGACAAAAGCAATGATCTACATATACCTATAGCATATAGCAGTGCCCAAAGCCCCACATAGAGGTGAAAAATAACCATAAGCTTATCTGTAGCAGAATACCATTTTTTAAATAAAACCACATAAGTTCATAAAATAACACATTTTTCAAGTATGTAGTGTGTGTGTGTACCCCAAAACATTTATTAAATGCATTAGATCAGGTGACTATGGAAGGAAAGAAATGGCAGAGGGGAGTGGAAATAAAAACAAAACCAAAAACACAAAGGAAGAGGAAGGGAAAAGAAAACAAAGGGAATTGCACAAATTAATGATGATGTTGTATCATGAACCAAGGATTATGATTAATTCAATTCTCTGTTTCCAATGAAAACAGAAGAGAAAAAGAAAAGAAAAGAAAAATAGAATACGGAAGACAAGAAATGAAGAGAAGAGGAATGGAATGTAGCGAAGGGGAGGGGAGTCTTGGAAGAGGAAAGAAAAAAATCACAGGGAAGCCTCACTTCATGCATATCCATTTAACAACTTCTCTTTTAATCTTTTCATAGTAGTTCTAATTCAGTTTGCATGCCTGCATATCACCAAAGCATATTTCCCAAAGATGACTGCATTAATTATACCTACTTACAGTAGATTCATATAATGACTACAGAGACATTTAGGTATTAAATTGATTGATTTAATCCATACTTAAAACCAGGAAAAGAAAATAGGCTCTCTACCTGACTTTGTCCTCTATTAAGTCTGCTGCACATTTGCTATGAGAGGATAGTTTCAATAGCTATTTACCAGTTCTATTTTTCATAGCCAGAGAGAGATCCTAAAAATTATACAAATTATTTCTCTTTGTTAATTTTTCTACTATGGGTTAGTATAGCTAAATAAAAGGCACACAAAAAACATTAAGAGAAGCTGAGAAAGAAAGACAGAACACAGACATACAGAGTATCCCTTCAGGCTGTAGAGATACCCTAAGCCTCTAAGATCCAGTGTAGAATCTGGAGGATTTGGGGGGAAGAGTGAAAGGAGAGAGAATTGACAAGATAGAGAATTGGGTTCCACACAAATAATGGAAGAGTTAACACTGAACCAAGACTTCCTAAATTATCTAACCCTAGTATCCAGCACGGGTATTGGGAAAGAAGTATGGGCATACATCATTTTATTGTGCTTCACAGATAGCTTATTCTCTACTGATTGAAAGTCTGTGGCAACCCTGCACCAGACAAGTCTATTGGTGCCATTTTTCCAATAGCACTTGCTCATCTCATATCTCTGCATCAATTTTGATAATTCTCCCATATTTCAAATTTTTCATTATGACTCGCTGGAAGCTCAGATCTTGGTTAGCATTTTTTTACAATAACACATTTTTAAATTAAGATGTATAGATTTTTTTTTTTTTAGAAACAATGCTATTGCTCACCTAATGGACTACAGTATATTGTAGACATAACTTTTATATGCACTGGGAAATAAAAAAAATTATTTGACTTTCATTATCATGATACTCACTTTATTGCAGTGATCTGGAACCAAACTCGCAGTATCTCCAAGGTATGTGTGTATTCAGTAAATGATGTTAGGAAAATCACTTGCATATTTGCAACAGAAGCCATTTCAGTTTTGACCAATCTCCATTTGCTTGGGTAAGTCCCACTCGTATTAAATAACTAAGTATTGAAATCTCTGGAAATCACTCTGAAAAAAAACTAGAGAAAAATCTCATAGGTTTGGCTACATTACTTTTAAAACTTCTGGATATTAATAATAAAATAAAGCAAAAGTAAGTAATAAGTATGCAGGTTATATCTTTAAGAAAATTATTAAATTCCTAACAACGAAATGAGCAAAGAGCATTTACAGGAAAGACATACAAATAACTAAGAAATAAACAAAAGGTTGATTTCATTAAGTCAAAGACATGCTAAATAGAGGAGCAACAAAGGAATAATATATACCTTTTGAATTAACAAAGGTTAATTTGTGACTGAGAGAGGATAGATATCTAGATACCTATGTGTGTTTGTATGTGCAAAGGTCTGTCTATTACCTCTGTGTGTTCATAGTGAATTTCACATTGCCCGTTGTGGAAAAATATTACCTTCTTTGAGGATATAAGAATCACTTTGATGAGTTAAATTTTTATCCAAAATTTTATGTAGGCTACACAATAAAAAAGAATCTAATCCACCTACACATATGTGGTCACGTGATTTATCACCAAGTTTACCCTACAGTATGATGGGAAAGGGTGGTCAGGCAAATATGGAGAAGCAAATATCCTGGGCAAGACTAATAGGTGTTTCAAATGCTAGGGACAGCCCATTTGTGACTCAGTATACCTCAGGGATTGAGAATACAGGCTGAGAGCCAGACCACCTGTATTAGTATCCTAGGACTGTCCCAAGAAACTACCATCAACTGGGTGATTTACAACAGAAGTGTATATTCTCACAGTTCTGAAGACGGGAAGTCTGAAATCAAAGTGTCGGCAGGATCTGAAGTCTGAAATCTCTAGGGAAGTTTTCTTCCTTGGCTCTCCCAGCATGTGATGACTTCAGGCAATCCTGGGCTATGGTACTATCATGCCAACCTCTGCCTCCATAGTCCCATTGCCTCCTCCTCTTCTCTGTCTCTCCTCTGTGTGTTTCTTAAAAAAGGACACTTGTCATTGGAATTAGGGCCCACCTGCATAATCCAGATACTCTCATCTCAAGAGGGATGTGTGTGTGTGTGTGTGTGTGTGTGGTGTTATGAAAATCATTTATTTGAAATACATGAGCAAAGTAAAGTGGAACGTTTAAAAATGATCAGAGCAGTAAACTTATTTCAAGTATTTAACTCTATAGAGTAAATAACTTTGGACCTAATTTCTTTTTATAGTTTTGGACCTAATTTCTAGGGAATTTTTCATCTTTTAATAATATGATATTAAACAAATTTAAAAATTACAGTATAAAAATAATTATGGTTTTCAAAACATTCGTCAATATCATATATATGGGTAATATTATTATTTTTATTTTTTCAACATTATGTTGTCTATCAGAGTTGGTTTTTTTTAATGTACTTTTTTATGATTCAAGTTTTTATTTAAATTCTAGTTAGTTAACATTTAGCATAGTATTAGTTTCAGCAATAGAATCTAGCAATTCATCACTTACATACAACACCCAGTGCTCATCACAAGCATCCTCCTTAATGCCCATCCCCCATTTAGCCCACCCCCTCACCCACTTCCCCTCATCTCAAGATCCTTAGTTTAAGTACCTCTGCAAACCACCCCCCTTCATTTTCCAAATAAGGTCATATTCATAGCTTCTGGGTATTAGGTGTGGATATATATTTTTTGCAAGACACCATTCAACCATTATACCACCTCTTTTTTTTTCCTTTTCTTAAAGATTTTATTTATTTATTTGAGAGACAGAGTGTGTGTGTGTGTGTGTGTGTGTGTGAGAGAGAGAGAGAGAGAAAGAGAGATCACTGGCAGGGGGCAGGGGTAGAGGGAGAAGCACACTCCCCACTAAGCAGGGACACCTCCCTCCCACAATGTGGGACTCTATCCCAGGACCCTGGGATTATTACCTGAACCAAAGGCAGAGACTTAACTGACTGAGCCACCGAGGCGCCCTATACCACCTCTTTTTAAATCACGGTTTGGCCATTTCCTAACTGTGTCCTGGGGCAGGTCACTTCACTTCCATGTGCCTTATTTTGTTCATACGTAACACAGAGGTTTGTGAGAAGGATATTAGTTGAGTTAGTATATATGTAAAGTGCCTGGCTAATTGTTCTTCTCATGTGAATATTAGTTATTACTGAGTTGTGACAAGAGATGTGGATACCCTTTACAATGGGAAAAATGACATATAAGGGCAAGGTATTACTAAAATACACCTTTCCTCTCCTTTGCAATGGTTTACCTGGACCTCTTATATTACTTCTGATGACACCCAAACTCTGGGCTTGACCACAGTAAAACATTCTCAAAAAGGCATGGATGGTCATACATCAGCAAAGTGTGTAGTTTTTTTCTTGTCATTTAAAAAGCACTATTATAAAGGCCTCTCTTCTCAAAAGTGTTCTTTATCAAACAGGTAATCTAAGAATTATTTTACATGTGTCTTTTCTATTTTACCAGAGCAACAACAAGAGAACTCTTCAGTAAACATCCCAAGGAAAGAAAAAGAGGAGCGGAAAGGCATATTTGTAAAGAAGCATAATATTTACAAACATTAAGTAGTTTTGTCCCAATCTAAATCTGACTTCCATCATTTAAGCCCTGGCCATGTGGTTTATTGTCTAGGGAAACATGTATCATCTAAGGTGAAAAGAGAGTGGGAATATTTTCAAACTCCCTTGGAAATAAATCCTCAGGACTTAAAACGGCAACCTCCCCTCCCTATTTTTCCTCTGATTCTGTGCAGTACGAAATGGATTTAGAGGTTGTCAGGAAGTCCAAGTGGCAGCTCACAGAAAATTAGATGAGTAGAGAGATAATAGTGGCTGCTGCAGAGCAGAGTAGGTGACCCTGGGACAGAAACAGTAGGGCAGACATGGGGTGGGGTGGACCGAACAGGAACTGTTCTGACTATTTTTAACACTAAAAAGAGCAGAGCCAGAGGGAGGAACATCAAGCCTGAGGATGGCCAATCATTTGGGCTTGCCTGGGATGGAGCACTTTCAGTTTTAAAACTGGGACAACCCTGAAAAACCCAGAATGAGTTGGTCACCCTACAAGGCTTTAACTGTGCTAAAATTAGGCCTCAAGTGCCACAGACTCAGGTTTTAGTGGGTACCTATGAATCTGAGGCCTATACCCTGCTCTATTTTAACTTGACCTCATAAACTTGATCTCAGATAGAGATGCCATCTTTGGTAGAAGGAGGAGTGAAGGGAAGAGTCGGGGTGGGGATGGGTTGATGAAGAAACTCTTATTAAACAAAAGCATTTACCTAAAAGACATTAATTTTACCACCCCCACCCGCCCACCCAAGACAGTCTATACCAAAGGAAGGTACCTTCCATGGACAAGCTTACGTCTTTCCTCTTTTCAGCGTTGTGTGATCCAGGCTCAGGAGCAGGAAGTCGACTGTAGAACACGGAGGAGCTACAATCTCATGCATCTCTAAGACGGGGTGTATACAGCTTTAACACTCACCCTGGTGTGGTGGCTTTACCATGTGTCAATTTAGCTAGGCTGGACTACTGTTTTGAGAATTCCTTTCTCTGCGTGGGTCTGCAGTAGGCAGGGCACGAGTGTAACTTGTGCAAACGTTGGAAGGCAGCCATACTTCTGCTGGGGAGTCTCCTGTAGGCTCCCACGCTGGTGCAGCTCCCCCATGGCGTCCTGGATCTGCTGGCTCAGCTCGTTCACAGCAACAGCTCAGGGTCAACAGCTCCAGCAGTTCTCACCCCATCCTGTACTGGGGTCCCCGGTTCTGGGCTAGTTTCAGGTGTCACTCCGTGGCTGCTGCTGCACATCATCAAAGGTAGAGGCATAGAGACAGTGAAACATGGATACCAGTGCCAGTGAACAGGCAGAAGCAGGGCCCAGGGTGGCCTCATGGACTCCAGCTCATCTCCCTAGGCTCCATTTTGTCCTTGCTCCCCACACTCATGTCCCTCTGCCCTTTGTTCTTGGCCTTGCCCATACAGGCACAACTCTAGACACAGGAGCAACACACTTAAACCGACTGCCCAGCCAGCTGCCACAATCACACGAGGTCTAATCCCTGTAATAAATGTGTTCTAGTCCCCCAGAGTGGATCAGCTTCTGTGTGATCACCTATCCCGGTACTTGATAATAACGTTTCTCTTAATTTTTCCACTGAAGGCACTAACTGACCTTAAATCATGTCGCTCCTAAGGGGCAATCTGGGACTTAAACCCAGGTTTCTCAGGTCCTATAGTGCTCATTCTTTCCTAGTTGGCTTTTATCTATCATTTTCATCCCTGGGCAATCACTTGATCATGTTAGTCATTGCCTATTTATCTGGCAGAATAAAGCAGGGAACTGAGAAGAGTGGAGAGAGTGAGTGCCCCTAGGGAGGACAGGCAAGCTGGAAAGCTATGGGGGGTGGGGGCGGATTCTGGTTGCCTGAGCCTGAAGGCCCTACTACTAATGCTTACTGTGATAATGGATTATGACACTTACCCTGTGTCAGGCTTTTCCTAAGTGCTTTACGCTTATTTAAATCATTTAATCCTTATGGCTATTGTAACAGGTAAGTTTTATCATTAATCCTGTCTTACAGATGAACAAGATCACTCAGCTGGCATAGAGCAGGATTCATACTCAGAAAGCTGGCCTAACCAAATTGGATTTTTCTGAACAAAATGGAGCAGACTCCACAAGGAGGGGCGGAGGTTGCTTTTGGAGAGTTTTAGGCTTCACTGAAGAGTAATTTTATCTACTTCACAATTTTGTTGTGTTAACAACCCATCTCAGAAAAATAAAAGCTTCTTCTTCTTTTTTTCTTTTCTTTTTTTTTTTTTTTTTTTTTTTTTTTTTTTTTTTTTTTTTGAGAGAGAGAAAGAGAAAGCCTGAGTGAAGGTGAGATAGAGGAAAAGGGAGAAGAGAGAGAGAGAGAGAATCTTAAGCAGGCTCCATGCCCAGTGTGGAGCCCAATGCAGGGCTTGATCTCATGACCCTGAAATCATGACCTGTGATGAAATCAGGAGTCAAACACTTAACCAAATAAGCCACACAGGCACTACAAAGTTTGTCATTTAAAAAAAAAAAAAAAAGATACAGAAAATCAATAACAAAGTAAAACTTAAGGATTCTCCTCAGTTAACTTACCAATCTCACGCTGTTTACAAGATATTAAGTTGCTAACAAAGACAAAGTTTTGAGCAATTAAATGCTGAAACCACTACTATTATTAAGCACTAAAGTAAATTTTATTAAAGTGAAATTTCATGAGGATGAATAGTTTGCATAAGCTGCGGATTGTCAGAAATTCCCCAAGTGGGGCACCGCACCTGGGTGGCTCCGTTGGTTAAGTGTCTGCCTTTGGCTCAGGTCATGATTCCAGGTTTCTGGGATCGAGCCCCATGTCAGGCTCCCTGCTTCCCCATCTCCCTCTGCCCCTCCCCCTATATGTGCTCTATCTGTCTCTCTAATAAATAAATAAATAAATAAGTAAGTAAATAAAATCTTTTTAAAAAGAAAGATAGAAATTCCCTAGATGTCCACAGAAAACTTTTCCACTACCATAGAATTTTTGTCTAGTGGCTTTCTGTTATAAATGATTGATTTTCATGCCTTCCAGTAAATCCATTTAATTATAATTAATTTTGAAAAATTATATGTATAAGAATAAAAGAAAGGTCTTTACTGTTCATCTAATATCATTAGCAGGAGGGAAAAGTGAAGCGTGAAGAATTAAGAGGAAGCCAGCTATAAACACAAAGAAAGAAATATGAGGGAGGGAAAAAAAAAAAAAGTACATCAGAGGATTTCCAGAGTGTTTACTTTAATTCTTGGAATTAGGGCTTTGAAATGAAGTTTAAATATCATCCCATTAGAATGCAATTGGCTTACCCCAAGGCTAAGCCAAGCATCCTAAAGGATCTGTGAAGAGAATTACAATAAGTGTTACTGCTTGACATAGGCACAAGATGTCCTCCTAAAAGTCAGGGGAAATGATCCCACATGTCCTCTGAAAAGCAAAATAGAAAAGGAAGCTAAAAATCAATATGTCTGAACGACAAACATTAATTTGATCTCATTTTGCTCTTGTTTTTTAGTCTTTTGTCTACACAGGGGTCACATTAAAAATAAGAAATGAGCAAATGAAAAAAGCTTAAAAAACAAAAACATTTAATATGTGATTCAAAATGAATAAATTGCTCTCATTACATAATACTCAATAGCCTTTTATAGATTGAGAACAATGATTTTTTTTAAATTTCTCTAGGACATCAGTGTTAATAAAAACATATTCACATCCTTTATGTCTTTGATCTTCTCTCACATCAACTCATTGAGGAAGAATAGATATTATTAAAAGTACTGTACAGATGAAAACCCTGAGTGTCAGAACTTTAAATGAATTGTCCAAAGTCACAGGCTAGAATAAGAACCTTGGTCAACTAATTTGAAGATACGTATAGATTTTTTCTACATTTAAACTATTTAGCTGTTGTCCTTCTTAGTTTTGAAAAGGTTAACAACAAGAATTGTTGCTTTTTACTTCTTAAATTTCTTTTCAAACTTGAGATTAAACACAAAATACATTTTCAATTACACTTTATAATACCCATGGACCCTACATAAAGGTCAACTGAACAATTAAAGCTCTTCTTTATCTCACCGTATATTTCACTTTACTTATTTTTTTTAAAGATCTTATTCATTTATTTGAGAGAGAGACAGTGAGAGAGAGCATGAGAGGGGAGAAGGTCAGAGGGAGAAGCAGACTCCCTGCTGAGCAGGGAGCCCAATGTGAGACTCGATCCTGGGACTCCAGGATCATGACCTGACCTGAAGGCAGTTGCTTAACCAACTGAGCCACCCAGGCACCCCTCACCATAATATTTTAAAAACCTCTTCTTCAACACCCAGGTCCTTCTCTAAAATAAGTGCTATGTAAAAAAAAGTCAACTCAATAGGATAGAAAATTTCAGTGAGAAAATAATTAACTTTTGTTTAATAAAATATACATTTTCTTAATTTAACTCACTCTACAAAAGTTTGCATGAAGATGGAGATTTTTGTCTACTTTTTGCTCTCTGTTGTAACTCTGATGCCCAAAATAATATCTACCATATTGTAGATGCTCTACAAATATTTGTTGATTGAATAAAAGAAATTAATAAACAATATTTTAGTAGGAAAATCAGTCTTCCAACTCCTTTTAAATAACAGGGATATATGTAGGTAGGATTTGGGTTACCAATATACCTTATATAAAATTGATTCCTTCTTTTATTCTTCACCCCAACCTTCAACTCTAATGCCTCTACTTATTTGGCCTAATCCTACTGTCTGCATTCTCAGCAATGTTGGCAAAGTGGGAACAAAGGGTTAAAGATGGTGAAGTAGCTGAAGATGGAATCCTACCTTTTCCATAGTCTTTCATATTTTACTTAACTTCCATTTATGTCTTTCTCCACCTCCAATTTTAACTGTCCTCCACTAATCCGATAAATGCTACCAATGGAACTTTATTGACTACACACTTATTCTATTACCTTGTACAATCAGTTGGAGTCCTGGCTGGCACAGATCTCTGGAATAGCTGCTGATAAAGTTAGCGGCAGTCTTGACAAAGTTGCAAGGAAATTATCTAAACAGTAAACTATCATAAAATTTGAAAATGAAAAATGTGTAACAAAATATTAATCACAAGAAAATGCATATGACTAAACTTCACATCAACATTCTTTGCTAGCTGTTAGTAATCCCCCTTGATTTAATTCTATCCAACAAATTGTCAAAAATTAATTCTGGCTTTTCTGAAAAATTCTGTTTTCATGCGTATGTTAAAGCCTGCTCTCTGATGAACTTTGGTGTCTAAGTCTCCATAGGTCTTACTCTACCGATAAATTATAGATATGCACTTCTCCAAATTAACGTTTCCTTAGTTTTTTTCAATGTCTAACTGAATTATGGAAATTTAACAGAGAAAGAAATTGGTTAAATAGTCACATTAAAATGTGCATTTTAAGCCTTTTTGGGTAAACATATTTTACATATCTTAACATTCAGAAAATAATCCACTAGAATAGTTTTTAATAGGATAGGTTTTTTTGTCCATTGACTCATAAAATTTTGCAAAGTTAATTGTTCTGTGTTTATTATGGTTGGCAGTTTAGAGCCTGAGTTTAGAGCCTACTCTAAAAACACTGTCTAAAGTAGACTTACAATAAAGAACCCTTTGAGGGGAGATCTTACTACCACCTTTTTTTCAAGTAGATTGCTTTGAGGTGTGCACTAATTAATAGCACAATTTTTCTGTATTGGCATTAAATAGTACTTAAATTTCCATAACTGATGATAATAAAAACAAAATATCAATATCATTATCTATTTGGAAATACATTCCTTTGTTTTATTCTCCAGCTCCAGCATGAACCTTCCTTTATCTGCCCATGACCTCTGCGTTTTGCATCTTTTTCCACCTGCTACATCTGATCACACTGATTCCTTCCCTCTCTTTTTTTAAAAAAAGATTTTATGTATTTGACAGACAGAGATCACAAGTAGCAGAGAAGCAGGCAGAGAGAGGAGGGAGCAGGCTCCCTGCTGAGCAGAGAGCTCAATGCGGAACTCGATTCCAGAACCCTGGGATCATGACCTGAGCCAAAGGCAGAGGCTTTAACACACTGAGCCACCCAGGTGCCCCCCCCATCTTTTTTTAAAGATGTATTTACTTATTTGAGAGAGAGAGAACAGAGGGGAAGGGAAGGAAGAGGAAGAGAGAGAATCCTGAAGTTGACTCCTCTCTGAGCACGGAGCCCTACATGGGCTCTTAGGACCCTGACATCATGACCTGAGCTGAAATCAAAAGTTGGTAGCTCAACCAACTGAACCGCCCAGGTGCCCCTGTTTCCCTTTACTTTTTAAAAGGAGTCATCACTTCCTATGTTTTAGTAGACTAATTTAATTTTATAACAGTCATTAATTCTCTCCATTTCTAAAATTCCATTTTAAAATTATGTTTTTAATCAACCTTGCAAACATCCCTAAATAAATCACATCTTAATAAATATTTAATGTGTTCATTAAAACCAAGAAAATCAACCCAGTGTCCATGATATTTTATATAGCAGAAATAAAATTTTAAATGTCTATCAGATGTAAAATAGCAGAGTGAAGGAAATTATAGAAGAATAAGTATTTCGGTCTAATTGAAGAAATTACACAATGAGAAAGCTAGCCTTATAAATAGGAGTTTTTATTTCTTTACTAAATAAGTAAAAAATTTTTTTTTGGAGTAGAGTTAAATATAGATAACTTTAGATATGTGAAGTATTAATTATGACAAAGAACTTGGAAAAATATTTTGTTAAATTCATGATGTGACATTATATATTTCTATAACTATGTTATATTTTCAGTATGCCAATGTCAACTCAAGAAAAATCTGAACTGTATTTCATAATGGTGTTTTATTATTTTAAAAACTATCTTATAATGGAATGTGTTGTCATTACTAAAAGTGACTAAAAGGCTTTAGGGAAGTTATGATATTAACATCTTTCATTTATTAGATGTTAGCACTGTGCTAAATATCTTAATATACATTTTTTTCATTTATTCTAGATGAGGATATTTACCACCAGGTCACATTTACTACCCATGTTTCACACTCCTATATTGACAATATAACATGGATCCTTGAAGACACTTGAGGCTGGGATTTGAAACAAAACCTGACTGTTTCTATACTGCTTATTATCATGAAATATCTCATCTGTTATAAACTTCTGAGGGTAAGAGAAAGTATATCTCATTTAATTTTATATATTAAAAAGTGAGCAATGTGTACAGGAGATGAACAATAATTAGTTGAAATAGAGAAAAAACTGTATTTCAATATTGGTGCTAAAGAAGTAAAATTTGATATTTCAAGTTACTTAAATAAGGATCTTGCTTATTCTATTTGAAACAATTAGGCTAACTCATCAAACTCCAGAAGAACAAATTGAACTTACCACTAATCAATTACTAAAGATAAATTAGCAAGACTTTGTTAATCTCCATAGGAATGGTACTTTCAAAGGTCGTCAAAGACCTCCATGTTGGTAAATCCAAAGACCAATTCTCATCCCTCATCTTTTTTTTTTTTTTTTTTATCAGCAGCATTTGACTCAGTGTGTTGTGGCTCCCAGGACCACATACTAACCTAATTTTCTTTTTTTTTTTTTTAAGATTTTGTTTATTTATTTGACAGATGGAGATCACAGAGAAGCAGGCAGAGAGAGAGGAGGAAGCAGGCTCCCCGCTGAGCAGAGAGCCCGATGCGGGGCTCGATCCCAGGACCCTGGGATCATGACCTGAGCCGAAGGCAGAGGCTTTAACCCACTGAGCCACCCAGGCGCCCCTAATTTTCTTTCCAACAGGAGAGTCACCCCTCTCAGCCTCTCTTGTGTTGGTTTCTTCTCTTCTTCCTAATTTCAGTGGGGGAGTGCCCCAGATCTCATTCCCTTAAGTACCTGTTATCTGCCAAAGACAGCCACAGTCTGTCTCTCCCTCCATCTCCAAGATCTTCAGTTGGATATCTGATGGATTTTTCAAGCTCGTATCAGAACTGAGTTCCTTATTTTCTCACCTAAATCTGCTCTACTCCTAAACTTTAACTTCATCCTTCTAATTGCTCAGGCTAAAAACCATATAGTCATTTTTGATCTCTCTCTCTCTCTCTCTCTCTCATACTCAATTTTAAATACTTCAGGAATCCTGTTGTGCATAACATACAAATATATTCATAATCAGCCATTTCTCATTTTTGCCACAGTTGCCGGTCTGATTCAAGCCCCATCACCTTTCATCCGAATTGCTGTATGCTTCTTCTGAGCATAGCATAATTATATAATCTTATTCTACATAAGGGATGTTCAGTTCATCATTTTTTTACCTAATGGCTTTTGAAAAGTTATAACACTTTCTGGATAATAATTCCATATATCTTTTTCTTTTTCTCTCAAACATATACTACATATGTTATAACATGTTATGTTCACTGTTTCACATAAAACAAAGACTGTCATTTGGAATAAATTTGGATTGTATGTCATATTTGGATGAACCTAAAAAGTTTTACTTTGCAAATGTACACCAGCAAAGGAGATGAAGAGAGACCATCCTCTACAACTTCTCAGTTTGTTTGACTGCATGCTATTCCCATGTATTTCAAAAGGCCTGAGGGTTGTTATCAAGCACATGGCATTTATATTGAAGACCTGCTGAGAGAAGTCAGTTACTTGAGTTGCTATCATCTTCTGAAGGATGACTCCTCTGAAACCCTTTTCCACGAATTCCACCAATCTTAAACCACTACCAAGTATTCCTTTCTTTGGTGAATAAAATAAATTTCAATTACCCTACTTTTTATGTACAAAATATATTATTTACATTCAAATTTTTTATAATTTGTATAAATTTATTTTCATTCAACTGACACATTATATTATCTATAAGAACTGTTTGAGTACCTTGTGTGGGATGGGATATCCACTAATTTTTCCCATTAGGATTAATGGGAATGTTTCTTCATTTAATAAATTTTCACCTAGCAGAAGAGTTTCAGGAACAAATTAAAATTATTAAGCCAAAGATAGGTGTACTTGTATACAGGGCTTGTTTGGAAATAAATGCATAAAAACATGTCCATGTTATTTTTAAATGTTACTGCCTGGGTCTGGTTTTCCACTGTTGTTCTCAAATAGTGGTTTAATGTTATTCAACTTTAATTTAGAATTTGAATGCAGATGTAATTAAGAAAAATGCACTTTTTTCCCAAAATTGAATGGAATGCCTTGGTTTTCATTACACATTATACTCATTTCTTTTTAAGGATAACATTATATTCTGTAAATTCATGTATGACCATGCATTGGATCTATGCCTGGATTATCACTAAAAATAAACATACCTCTATAGGCATACCAAAATGGGGCTACTGATAGGGTTGAGTCTTAGAATAATTGGCTAATATTTATTACTTGGCTACTTGTATATTAAGAAGTAAAAGTTAATGATAATAATGCCCAGCTGTGGGGCGCCTGGGTGGCTCAGTGGGTTGAAGCCTCTACCTTCAGCTCAGGTCATGATCTCAAGGTCCTGGGATCTAGCCCTGCATCGGGCTCTCTGCTCCGCAGGAAGCCTATTTCCCCCTCACTCTCTGCCTGCCTCTCTGCCCACTTGTGATCTCTGTCTGTCAAATAAATAAGTAAAATCTTTAAAAAAATAATGCCCAACTGTATCTATAAAATATGTTCACTTGTATAGAAAGCATTAAATTAATTATAGCAGCATGTTAGATTTTGTAAATCTGACTTTAAATCTTAACCTTTTTTTTCTGATGAGTTAGTTTAGGGATTTTAAAAATAGTGACTCTTTAGATAAGAACTTTTGGAGTTTATTATTTACCCAGTTTGCTTCAGTTTCCATTAAAAAACCTCTTCCTTCTTCCCGCATACTTCTATATGTATGTTTATTTTTGAAGCTTAGGATATGTTCCTTCTATCTATCTATATGTTCTTTCTATCTAAATCTGTATTGAATTTATATTTCCCGATGCCAACTGACAGTTTTGGTAAATATAAAAATGATGTTGGATAAGTGGAAAACATCTAAAATTCTTATCTTTAGAGGAAAAACAGAACTGGGCTTATGCCACTAATGGAGATGATTTTAACAGTCTAATTCCAAAGTAGATGATTCTTCTTATTGATTGCATGTTAATTATAAGTTACTCAGAACACTCAAAAATAGTTTACCCTCTTAGATTATTTCAGTTACTTCCATGCCAATATAGTATCAATCAATCAACATTACAGAGTATGACCTTTTACTAGTACATGGTCATAAAAGTTATTGTTGAATGTATGCCCTAGAATAGCAATATCAATTATGATCCAATCACATATACATGGAAAACTATGTCTATGTTAGTGGTAGAGCAATAGTTGGAAATTAAAGTTGGGAATGAAAAAGACTGAAGATTGAAAACTTGATTGGTACCTAATGAGCTACATATTATTTTGGTATGAGTTATTCAGAGCCTATGATTTTCATTTATTAGTTTCTGAGAAATACCTACCATATTACTTGGCACATAGTAGATACTAAATAAATACTTTTTCCCTTTTTTTAGTACTTGGGGCAAAAACATTGAGGTCTGAATTTACTTCAGTAGAATGTGTGTCAGAAAAGAGGGGAAAAGAAGCTAAGTTAGCAATTCTGGTTTGGCAATGTGAATGCTTCTGGAACCTGGGTATGGAGACATGGATAGTTGACTCTGATTCAAAAGTTTTAGGTAAGAAATGAGGCACCAAATAGCTAGATTAAAAGTTGGCAATAAAAATAAATTAATACTAACGATAGGTCAGAAATCCTACCAAGATGGCCATGTATGCATGCCTAAAAATGTACTTAGCAACATAGATATTTTAAAGAATTTTTTTAAAAAAGCTTTAAAGAATATTTTTTTTAATCTAGTATTCTTACTGCAGATGACTTGTGGCAGTGAGTGACTATCATTTCTTTCTCTCCTTCTCCCAGCTAGTATGGAAAAACAAATTGTTTGCTATATAAAATAGAGGTTATCAGCAATACTGCTAATTGATGGTATAGCTGCCAAATACCAAGTCACATTCTGACAAAGAATATGACCTAATGTTACTTAATAACATTTCATCAATCACAAGTCAGAAAATAACCAACAGTCAGTGTTTTCTTTGGCTCAGTCATGCAACTTAATAGTGGCAGTTAGCATAATTAAAGGCCAGTAACCAGATTAAAAAGTCTTAGTTTGTAATTTTTTTACTAAGAAAGGATATGTATTAAATGATGTTTGAATTGAATCCAAAGTATGGGGAAAATCCCACCAATATGATTAAAAAGTTTTCAATGAGTATTTAATGAGTACTTACCCATTGCCCAGTGAAGGGCACTCAAGGAGACATAATGGTAGAGGATACAATTTTTGCTACCCATGAATTTACAATATGATTGGGTAGAGAAAGTGAGCATATTTAAGACAAAAAGCAAAAGCTCAATGGCTAAAAATGAAGGTAAATTTTGAGGGGATGTGCAAAGGACGGCATTTCAATGGTCCTTCTTGTCCCTACAAACTGATTTCCATACACACCTCGCTAAATAGGCACATAAAAAGGCAACAGCATACCCCACCAATTGTTTAGAACACAAAAGTTTAATGTAATGAAACGTGATATTAAGTAGTCATGCATTTTGCAGCCATTGGCACTCAAATAGAAGCTGAAATCATGAACATGCAGAAGCTTGAATGCCTGTAGAGGCAGAAACCAAGAACCAAAGATGGACTCATACGTAAAGTACAGTAATTGAGCTTGAGAGATGGAAGAAAATTCTTCATCTTAGACACTAAGAATAGTGAATAAGTAGTTAACAATATCAAGACAGCTTGAGTGAGATAGGAAATTAACATTGGATTAGCAAGAAGTAAGTCATTGGTACCATTTGAGAAAAGGAAACAATGACCAGAATAAGTGTAATTGTTGAATAAAAAGCATCATCAATCTATGAATCTATGGGAAAGTTGGATAGGGAAAAGAGAGAGAGAGAGAGAAGTTTTTATACCATCTAGAACATTCTGAAAGCACTCAACATTATAATCTTTAAAAAATGATATTTGAAAATATTGATTTAGTTACTATTTTGATGTATCATAATAGAGGAAAAAACCCTCCAAAAATTAGAAATATTTTTTCTCCTATTAAAAAGTAAAGTTGAACACTAAATGTGGACAATAGGAAACTAGCTGTTTAGCCTTATATAGACTAACAACACATATTCTGATAGTGTTCTTTCATACCATGGGATAGTGTGATGGACGACTAATTTGGTTTGTCAGAACAGAGTGACTCTTCAATGTTAAAAAGAACTTAGGATATTATGAGTTTGTTTTGCTGTAATATTTTGGCAAGCAGTCAAACATTACTTATTCCCCTTGCTAACCTTGTTCTAAAATGAAATGTAAAAGTTACTCATAATATTTTGAATAAAGTTCATTTCTAATTTAATGTTGTTATACAAATTATTTCAAGAAAATGGAAAAGCTCTAATTTCTAGAACACATATGCATTGCTAAGGCAGTCTCTGTAGTTAGCTTGAGAGAACTACAAAGGCATTGTACATAATTACATACATATAAGTAAATAAACTGCAAAAAAAAATTCAATAAATGGAAATAAAAAGTCAGGCTACCTTTGGGACTCCTACCCAACATTCTTGTTCCCTAGTCCCTACCAGGAGGCTCTTTGAATAATAGAATACAAACCCCTCTATCAGCTCCTTGGGATTCTTGTCTATGATGGTCAGTCTGCAACAGGCTTCTGAAGGATATGTCAAGGGGATGAGAAGCAACCCAGTAAATCTGGTGGTTCTGTATTTGCTCATCATACTACCACCTGTAGAGCTTAAAGGACACACATGCCACCCTTGAGAGATCCTGAGCAAGGCTCCTTGCTGCTGTTTTGTTTGAGTGACAGGCTAGTGATCATAAAATTTATCATCCAAATAAGGACACATTTAAAAGAGAAAAGGGGTGCTATTTAACTATGATAAGGCAACTGGTGTCAACCAAGACTGTTGGGTCTACTGGAAAGTATGGTTATCCTGCCATGGCCCCACCCAGGGTTCATCTGGCCATTCAAGGGCTTAGGAAATCAATATCTCACAGCACATCTGAGATCCATTTTCAGTATTTAAGTAGAAAGTTCAACTCATACTGAAACAGAAATATTAAGTAAAAGTTGAAAAATAATGGTGAAGCTTTAAGAAGAGTGTAGTTCAACATTCACACCACTATACCTGCTTACCTCCTGACTCTCCCAACTTATGGTGTTAATAGCCTGCACACAACTTAATCACTGTCTGAGAAATCTATCCATTGATGAGTTTTATCCCCATACACATAGAACTTTCAGTTAATTTCTTAATGTCACCTTTTAAATGTTTTGAGTAGATAGGAAAGGTTTCTAGACATTTGCAAAGAGATTTTCATATAAAATGTAGAAAGTGACACAAGGGGATAAAGAGAATATTAGAAGAAACATGAACAAAGCAGGAAACAGGAAAACCATCCACTACAGATATGGCCAGAAGGATAAAATACTTTGTATACTTGAAACAAGAGCATGATGCCTAAAAAGGGGCCTTGAAAGAGAAGGGAACATGCAGAAACAAGCTAGAGCGTGGCTAAAAATAGAATAGCAGAAATAAAATGTCAATAGAGGTGTTGGAAAATAAAGCAGAAGAAATCAGAAAGGACAAGAAATGGAAGAGACATGGAAAATGGTTGGAAAGAAGACAATCAGATATTAAATCAGGAAGTTCCACAGCTTTAACAAAATAAAAAAGGGCTCCAAAAAGAGAAAGCAGGGAAGAGAAACTTTTATGAAAGAAATAATACAAGAAAATTTCCTAGGATGGAACAAATGTGAGCTTGGAGATATCATTGAAAGTGCAATGAATGAAAAACACCAGGGGTACCATGAGGAATTTCAGGGAAGGAGAGAAAAAACAGTGACTCTAAAAGCTTCCAGAAAGGGAATAAAAACTGGTTACCTAGACAGGATTGGGAATTAGCATGGCTTTGGACTCGCCACAATACCAAAAGCTTAAAGATCATAGAATAATGCTTTCAAAATGCTGAGGGAAAATTATTTCTCAGCTAGAAGTCTATATATACATGTGGGGGTAGGAAGAAGTCTTTTAAGAGTAGTGAGATTCTTGGGGCGCCTGGGTGGCTCAGTGGGTTAAAGCCTTTGCCTTCGGCTCAGGTCATGATCCCAGGGTCCTGGGATCGAGCCCCGCATCGGGCTCTCTGCTCAGTGGAGAGTCTGCTTCCTACTCTCTCTGCCTGCCTACTTGTGATCTCTGTCAAAAAAAAAAAAAAAAAAAAAAAAAAAAAGTGTTTAAAAAAAAAAAAAAGAGTAGTGAGATTCTCAAAGAATTTATCTTCCACATGTGCATTCTTTGGAAGCTACTGTAAGGAGGCATCCCACCAAAATCAGTGAGTGAATAGAGAACCACTTGTTTTCAGTTGCAGGCTGGGGTAAAGGGAACAGCCATGGTTATATGGGAAAAGCCCAGAGGTGCCTGGGTGAGTCAGTTGGTTAAGCGTCTGCCTTTCCCTCAGGTCATGATCTCAGGGTTGTGGGATGGAGGCCTGACCCATTGGGCTCTCTGCTCAGAGGGGAGCCTGCTTCTCTCTCTGCTTGTTCTCTCTCTCTCTCTCTCTCTCTTTCCTTCTCTCAAATAAATAAACAAAATTAAAAAAAAAAAAGGAGAAAAGCCCAGGGGGTTCTCAGGGCAGCTGTGCTTTAGGACAGCAATGTATTTGAATTCCAGAAGGAAATATCTTTGTTTAAACAACAATAACAAACTGGGACTGGAAGGTTATTTCATGTGCGACCATGAGGAATGTAGCGCTTACAGGGTTTGAGAGTTCTGTTGGACAATTTCTGAAGAACTGATCAGAAGGGAATAACAAAAATAAGCAGACAATTTTTAACTCCAGAAGCAAAGGTGCTGGGGCACAAGAAAGAAGAGGTGTGTCTCTTGATTCCACAGGAAATAACATTAACATAACTGTAATAAATTAAATCCTGAATATCAAGTTCACTTAAGAGGTTAAGAGAGTAAAAAGAGAAAACTGGGGAAGGGGAATGTTCAAATACTAAATTCATCTATTCCTTATAAGAAGGTCATTAGATAATATCTGAGATAGAGCTTGTATAAATATCTTTTTTAAACTTCAGAGAAAATGCAGAAGAAAGAGCTAAAGAATTTAAAAGCATTGTGTTTAGGTGTGGGATTTGATAATGCTGTGACGGGGGTTCCTATTACTAATTACAAGTTTCCCAGCAGTATTTCTTTTTTTTTTTTTAATTAAGAACTTATGTTATTTTGATACAAATGAAAGTAATCCCAATGAATATGGAAGCCATTAGATGGTTATGAATGAGGGAAATATGGTGATTTTACGTCTGGTTTATATTTTAAATGTCAATAATATATTACGTAGGAAAAAAATTCAGACCATAAAGGCATATGTACAGAAAGATCTCTGGGAGGATGTACAAAATTTGTAGTTAACAGCAGCTAACTCTGGGTGGTAGAATTTTGAGTAATTAAAAAAAAATAATTAATTGTAGTTTATAATTTTTCACTAATGGACTTTTACTACTTATCAAATATCTGGAAGAAAATGCGTGGAAATCAGAGGCCCCCAGACAAGAACTGACCAGACATTGCTTACATTCTGGGGCCACTTATTTGCCTGAAGCAGGCATTTGGATTCATAGTTTTGTTTTCTTTTGCTTAAACAACCCCTATCCCTACACATTGTATAAACTGTACGCGCACAAAACCCAGACCTGCCCCTTAGACATAGGTTCAAATTCCATCTCTGCTACTTACAACTCTGTGATCTCAGGCTCATAACTTAGACAACCTCTTTATCATTTCCTTATTTGGAAAATGAACATGCTACACTTCTGATTCAGAGTCATTGCAAGGATTAGATTACATGCTAAAAATAAAGTGACTTTTACTGGGCCTGGCATATCATAGAAACTCTAAATGTTATTTCCTCTCTGTTTAACATAAATTAAAATAACCCAGTTTGAAGATGAATTGTAGGTTCCTCATGATAGCAGAGCAAGCCTCAAATTGCTCCTGAAAGTCAAATCAGTGTTGTGTCCTGAACCTTGTAGAAGTCTTTAGCGTCACTACTCTAGCAGTCTTCTATGGGTGGCCTCATGATCCACCTATGCTTTGCTTGAAATTGTATATATTTGGTTTGTTTTGATAGTATTCATGTACTTGGCCTTCTTTATCCATGAATGAGAAAATCTGGTCATTTGTGAAAACCTTATATAACTGTATTAGTTTCCTAAGGCCACTGCAGTAGAGTACCACAAACTGTGTGCCTTTATTTATTTTGATTTATTATTATTTTTTAAATTAACATATAATGTATTGTTTGTTTCAGGGGTACAGGTCTATGAATCCTCAGTCTTACACAATTCACAGCGCTCACCATAACACATACCCTCCCCAATGTCCAATATCCATCACCCAGCCACCCAATCCCTCCCACCCTCCTCCCCTCTGGCAACCCTCGGTTTATTTCCTAAGATTAAGAGTTCTCTTATGGTTTGTCTCCTTCTCTGGTTTCATCTTGTTCATATTTTCATCTCTTCTCCTATAGCCCTCTCCTTGTTTCTTAAATTCCACATATCAGTGAGATCATAGGATAATTCTCTTTCTCTGATTGACCTATTTCACTTAGCCTAATAACGTCTAGTTCCATTCACGTCATTGCAAATGGCAAGATTTCTTTTTTGATGGCTGCCTAATATTCCTGTGTGTGTGTGTGTGTGTGTGTGTGTGTGCACGCGCGCGCGCCCAATCTTCTTTATCCATCATCTGTCAATGGCCATCTAGGGTCTTTCCCTAGTTTGGCTATTGTGGACATCGCTGCTATAAACATTGGGGTCCATGTGCCCCTTCATATCACTACATTTGTATTTTGGGGGTAAATACCCAGTGTGCCTTTTTACACTGAAATTTATTCTCTCAGTCTTGGAGGCTGGAAGTCCTATCAGCAGGGCTGTGCTCTCTCCAAAAGCTCTTGGGAAGAATCCTGCCTGCTTCTTCCTAGCTCCTGGTGGCAGGGGTCATCCTTGGTGAGCCATAGCTCATAGCTGTCACTCTATTTTCTCCCTCCATGATTATCACATGACATTTTCCTCTGTGGGTGTGTGTCTGCGTCCAAATTTCTCTCTCTCTCTCTCTTTTTTTTTTTTTTTACAAAGTAACCAGTCAAATTTAGGACTCAGCCTAACTCGGGATGACCTCAACTGAACTTGATTACACCTGCGAACACCCTGTATTTCCAAATCAGTGCACATTCACAGCTGCCTGGTGCTGGGACTTCAATATATCTTTCAAGGCTACACAATTCACCCAGAATGCATACCAACCATTTAAATCATTTAGTAGATCTTAAATTAGAAGTGCAAGTGTTTCATATTTGATGTTACGCTGTTGCACTGAAAACCATGCTACACTGGACAGTCCCTTACCTAATTCAACAATATTTTGTCCCAGATTACCTAAGTAATTGCCTATGGATTTATATCTGTGTTTTACTCTTTAGAACCTCAAAGGAAAAAATAGATATTTTCACGCATATATTCTTTCTGATTTTCAATTTTATACAAATAACTGTTAGGTGCATGCTTCAAAAGGAACTAGTATTCATAATTTTTTATCTGTCAAAACACTAAATATTTCCTAGTTACCAATTTGAGACATTTTAATCATGATATATTTGGTTGCTCAAAAACTAATGATGTACTGTATGGTGACTAACATAACATAATAAAAAATTTAAAAACTAATAAATATATGGCCCTCAACCTTTATTTTGCTTTGAATGCCAAGTAGAGGTTAGGACTTCACAAGAAAGTTTTAAGTTCATTGACAGCAGGCACTGCAACCTATTTGACTGTGTCTTCGTGCTGAGCATAGTCTGGCACATAGTAGATGGTTGGCTAATATTTTTTGGGTTGAAGGAATGACCCTGGCATGGTGATAGTGCAATGTTTGCCTGCAGCTGCAAAACACCCTCTTAATTCGGTGAGTTTAGAGTAGAGGTGGGGAGTGGAAGATGTATCTTCTGAGGCATGTATAGACTTGTTCAGAAACGCCCTTGGCATGACTTTTAAACCCAGAGGAACCTAGGTACTGTACTACTTTATGAAACAATTTAAATTTAAATATGAAACAATTCTCTTTCAGTCAGGGTCCTGGCAGAAACAAATGGTATACTCCCATGAGGTGATTGGGAGAGTTTCCTGAAGAAAGTACTTAGAAAGGTGTGGGCCTCATTGGGAGAATGAAGCAAGGTATGGTGGCTGGGGGTGGGGAGAGGACCGCCACCACCTCTAGGCCTCTAAGCAACAATCCCCCAAATCCCAGGAAGCTTTCCAGGGAGGAGCATGGTGCTTTCAACCTGCCCAAAGGGACAGAGCCAGAGAGTCAGGTGAACCAACACGTGGCTTCCATTCCCCTTGGTTCCGGATCTCCTGTGAGTGCCTTTCTGGGCCAAGACCAAATGGAAGCCGGAGGACAAGCCATCAACAAAGCGTCCCCTAACAGGGCGGAAAGGGGAGGAAGGTGAGTCTGGAGAGACAAAGTGTGAAAACCTAGCAGCGTTTTCTTGTTCATATTATTGTTTGACATAGAGACGAAGCTAAAAGATAAATAACATGTTGGGCACCGCGTACAGGGTATTTATTTCGTGAGCGTAACGGAGGTCTAAAACTTCCCCCTGGAGACAGCTTGGCTGTTTTCCAGCCTAGAACACGTGAAACTGATATTCTCAATAATCCACCCGTTCACTCCTCCCATGGAGAGTGGGAGGCAGGCACTAGGTGCTGTTCTGGTTGTCAAAAGACAGGCAGGACATCCGGGCCACTGCCTCTGGGAAGCTCACATTTCAGAGAGGCTGTGGACAATTGTGACTGGACAGAAAGCAGGAGAATTACAGGTGATCAGTGTCACAAAGCAGATAAATAAGGAAAGAAGATGGGAGAACGACTGAGCCACTTGTGAAGACAACAGGGGAGCCTCTGAGATACCCAAAGGCAAAGCAGGAGCCCATCCAGTTGATTCAAAGGCCGGAGAGTTGGCAAGCGCCCAAACACTGGCAGGAGTGATTTAGTGGGTCCAAAACAGCATTTTCTTGTATATTAGGAGACTGGTCAGAGTGCCTCACCTGTAGTAAGTGAGAGAGTGCTGGTTTTGTGAAACTCTGCTTTCAGTCACCTGTGTGCCTGCCGTGGACGTGTGCTGGGACTTGGATGTAAAACATATTTCTATGTGGCTCACAGTCTAATGGCACAGAGGCTGATGGGACCCAACCTGTCATCCATCTCCACACTCCAAATCTCTTCCCTTGCGCCCTTTGGTAATATTTTTTCCTGAACGTTCCTTTTCCTTTCTTATCCTCAAGGAAAGCTAGCCATCTCCTATAGCCCCAGACGCCAGGCAAAGCTCAGGAGTGGAAAGTGTTTGTTTTCCCTTCCCTCCACAGACCTCAGGGCTCAGGGGAAGGTTCTGTGTGTATCTTTCTTGCTCCCCAATGCTGCTTCCAACAGTCTGCATCCTTCTCACTAAATATGCAAGGCCCTTTGAAGTTTATGCCAACAGACTTCCTCAATGGTTGCCCCTCCTGCTGAGGGTCCTGTGCTGACCTCTGGCCACTCCCCTGCCATTCAGGACTTTAGCTGTTGCTCCCTTTTTTCTTCATCAGTTCCTCTGGGACAGTTCCTGCTGACTCTGTATCTGCTGATATTCTCTCTCTTACCTTGGCTTCTTAATTTTTTGGTCTCACTTAACATTTTTTTTACCCTCGTACCTCATCTTGTTTACCAACACCCATGGTCTTACCTTTGACATTTATAATCATTAAATACTCAAATGTTGCCACAACTTCTGTAGTAATCTTGAGAACAACCCCCGCCTCCTACCCATTTAGCTTATTATTCTAGTTCTATTACTCTAGTAATTCTTTGCCCTCTTTGAGACCTCTTATTCTTCACTGTTTTTTTTTTCTATATCAGCCATATCCCTCTAATTCTCATTGTTCATGGTTATACAACTTAGATTTTCCAGCCAGTAACTAAAACACTTCCTAAACAAACAAACAAACAAACAAACAAACAATACCTTCTCAATAATTCTATAGCTCCCTCCTTCCTTTGATTCCTGCTCAGGAAGACTCCAAGTCAGGTAAATCCCAGCCTTTTCCCTATCAATACTTGAGCAAATTAATGTTGCTGGAAAAACCACAACTGTACCAACTGGTCTCAGCTTCTATTCATGATGAGGATTCATCTTGACCAGGAATCCTACAAACTACTCTAAAATGTTTGCTCCCTATTCTCTGAAACAATGATTTCAAACTGCCTTCCTTTCTTAGGGCTCCAACATTCCACCTTCTTTCCTTACTCTTAGGTAATGTCCTCAAGGAGAAACTAGGGTCAGGCATGAACTCCCACACTTTTCTATACCCAAATCTACCACTCCCCGAGCATTTGTCCCAGCACCCTGTGCTGATTGTCCTGCTAATAGATGAGGTGTCCCCACTCAACCTGGTCTCACTCTTCCCCTCCTTCCCTTCCACTCCTATCTCCTAGCTCTGTGTCAGGAACCCAACTCCTATGCCACATCTGTGACTATCTCCTCTCTCTCTGGCTGCATTGGTCTCACTGTCTGTAGTGTTTCATTGTTTCATTCTCACAGACACAGGATCACATTGTAGGAATTTGATTCTTCAGCTCCTCCAGCCTGTTTCTGGTCTTCTTAACAACAGAAACTTGAAAGAATTGTACCAGTCTAATTCCTTCAGTTATTCAAATCATGTCATATTTTTGCCTCAACTTGCCCCAGTAGGGTTCCTGTCTCTATCACCATCCTGGCACTGACCCTGGCAATGTATCCAAGTCTCCCTCCTCACCAAACCCAATGGCCTTACCTGCGTCCTCATCTTGCTCAACTTCCCAAACTATTCAACATTGTTAAATACTCCTACCTCCTTGAAACCCTATCTTCTGGTGGCTTCTGAAATGTCACACTCTGGTGTTTTCCTTCTACTATACTGTCATTCTTTCTCAGTTTTTTTTTTTTCCTGACTTTTCTCCTTCTCCTAATCTTTAACTGAATTCTTCTATCTATGCTTTTGTCTAGGTAGTATCTTGCAGCTTAAAATGTAACACTACCTACACAATGATTAACACCAAATTTATATCTTTACCCCAAGTGGCTCTCCTGGACTGTAGACTCAAATATCTAACTGCCCACAAGCCATATCCAGCTGGATGTCCAACAGGCATCTCAAGTTCAGAATCATCAAAACAGAAGCTCTAAATTCACCCCACCAAACCCCACACTTATTTTTCTTACAGTCATACCCATCTCAGAAAATTGCTTCTTCATCGACTTCATTACTTAATCCCTAACCTAGAAATCATTCTTGCTTTCTTTTTATTCCTCCATCATCTATTTCCAATCTATTAGCAAGTCTTCTCCCTATCTCCAAATGTTTTATTTCTTACATTAACATTATTACCAGCCTGGCAGTAGAAGCTTTTCTTCTCCTCTTGAGGTATTTCAGGTTATTAGTGCCCTGGTTTCCTTGCTTCCTTCTTTTCTCATTACAATCTATTTTGCAAGTGAAAGTGATTTTTCAATCCTTAAATCAGAGACTATCATTGGCTTACTTAATAATCTTCAGTGACTTATGATTGAATTTAAAATAAAATCCCAAATCCTTAACCTGGAAAAAGGTCCTCCCTCATCTGGCCCCTGCTTCCCTCTCTATGCTGCCTCTTAGGAGTCTTCCTTTCTCTCACTGAGCTCCAAACCATCCTGATCTCTTTGAGTCTTTGACATGCTAAATGTAATGTTTTCCCTCCTTCAAGTTCAGCTTCAAAGTTTCCTCCCATATCTCCACCATTTTTTCTTGTCACTAAGATCTTAGCTTAGTTGCTATCTCCTTATAGAGGCCTTCTCCGAACCCCAATCCAAATTAGTCCCCAAGGTACCCTTTACTGTGTCCCTTTAATTTACTGCACTGTAGTTTAATCCCAAGCTGCTGTTGTTTATTTGTGTTATCTACCCTTTGCATTAAGCTTTTGGCTTCATGAAAATAGCCTGCTTTTTTAGTCCTTGCCCTTCAGCTCCCTGAACCGTCACAGTATCTCCCATGCTGTAATCCTGTAATGCATTTTGACGCATCGGTGAATGAGTCAGGACTCCCTCTGTTCAGGGTGTTCCATTGCTCTCTTCACGGCTTTCCTTGCTTCTTTCTTCCACACAGCAGGTTCACCAGAGAAACTCCCAAGTATAAATCCAAAGGCCAAAAATCCCTTGTTCTATTTCTTTCTTTCTCTCTTCAGTCAAATTCTAAACCAGTGGATGGGATGCTTGTTCGTTCACCTTGAATCAGGTAAGTACTCTGGTCTATGGAGCCATAATCAGGAATGCAGTTACGGGCATCCTGCATAAGTATGGCTTCTGGGGGACCGACTAGTATGGACAGAACTGTCGAGGGAGGGAGATGTTGTTAAAGGGTCCATTGTGAACCAGATAGACATTTCAAAATTATCTTTGCAACCCAAGCTGAATTCCTTCATGCCTCATGTCTTTGCATCTCTTGTTTTATGTGTCTGGTTTGCCTCTGCTTGACACCACTGCTTCCTTTCCAACTTTGTCCCTACAGCTCCTGTCTGTCCTTGATGACTGATTTCTAACATTCTCACTGAGTCTTATTTGTGTTAGTTGCTCCTATATCTGGGCCCCCTCTGCAAGCTGTATATACCTAATCATAAGACTAATGGCTTTGCTACAGAGTTTTGTTAATATGCCTGTCTTCCCAACTAAACATATTGTGCTTTAAAGCTATAAGTCATGGCATAATTTTTGCATATCCATGGATGGGCAGGGTGCAAGGCCCTAGTTAGCACAATTTCTACACGTGTGGCAGAGCAAGTAGGCAGGCAGAAAATTAAATTCTAAGAAAGTTTGGTAGCAGTGAATGGAACAGTAGAACCAAGGACGAAATATAAAAAAGGGTGAAGAAAACAAAGTTTCTGATTTAGGCATGAAAAGATTTGGGGAGCATGACATTGGAACAGAGACTTCATGCGCCAGAAAGAGAAAGAATAAGCTGGATTTACTGAGAGAAGAAAAGGGCATACTGGGGACACAGGCATCTTTTCCGACCTGGCAAGTCTCTTTCAATATCTCCCCAAAACATCTGAGAGAAAAAAATGTCAGAAATGTGATCAATTTATAAATCTATATGAAATCAGTAATATAAATTGAGAATTATGTATCATTGTTTTATGTGTTCTTTTCAGTGGGAATAGTTATAAATTATCGAGTTATATATGCAACAATGCTCTCATAGAGGCTGAAGGTGAGTTTTTACTACTGACAATGGACAAACTTTCATTTGAAATTTAATGAAAGATATTTTAGAATAATAAGAAATAACGATATGTTAATTAAAATAAACAAATAAAATACTTAAAAAAAAAAAAAACCAAACAAGGAAAAAGGAAAAAGAGTGTGATCTCCATTACCAGCCCCACATGGTCCTGTCTTTTAATGCCTTTGGCATTGTGTTTAAGGGAACCCCTGTATGGCTGTATGGCTTTGAATCTGGCTGTGACACTTCCTACATGTGAACTGGGATTATTTACTCAACCTTCCTAAGCCTCTCATTTGTAAAATTAGGTTTTTGAGAGGATTAATTGAGAAAAATTCATCTAAAGATTGTTTTAAGCAAGTCTGTTGGGTTGCAAGAAATTAAACAAAAATTAGCCCAATTAAAAAAGGAAAGAAAACACACTGACTCATGTAACTGCAAAGTCCAAGCAGAGTTAGAAACAGGGACTAAAACAATATTACATAGTTTTTTCTATGGGCTTAAATCTCAAGCAGCTTTTTCTGTGTACACAGAGAGGGATGCTGGAGCCACCACCTTGTATTCTTATATCTTACAACCCAAAAGGAGTTGAAATTCTCTCTTGTCGTTTCCAGAAAGACTCTGATGACCTCAGCCTGGGTCACATGCCTCTGCATATACTAATCACTATATCCCGAGGAGCAGGGAACCGTGGGTGAAGGGCGGTCTTAGATACATCTCTAGGAATGGGTGAGGCAACATGATTGACAGACCCACCAGCAACACGTGCAGACAGAAAAGACGGTTCCCTGAAGAAAGGAATAAGGGTACACAAAAGCACAGCACTGGCCACTGATTAAATCACCTTCTCTGTGAGAAAAGGCTTGTAAAGATGTATATATTAAGCAGACAGAAAATGTTACCATTCTTCTCCCTGTCTCCTCTTTCCTTTATTCGCTCTATCTTACTCTCCAAATTTTCTCTTAATGACTTGAGTCAAACTGCATTTTACTTAGAAATCGTATTAATTCTGCGTCTCTCTCTGGGGCTGAAACTTCACAGCCATTCTCATTATGAAGTTATGTGGTGCATTTTCATCTTTGTGTTGGGCAAACAGAAATTAAGTTGTAGGAGCCAAAGTTTAATAAATGGAATTCCTTCTCACAAGAGTCATGGTGTCAATATTTATGAATATTCCTGTTCCAATGCCATAGGGAGGTGGCAAAACAGAATAATTTATTTCATCTAAAATATTTAGAGGTTATTTAGTCTAAAAGACAAAAATAAGACAAGTGGAAGCCAGGACTTGTTCTCTCCTTACTGGTCTAACAGCATGCTATGTGAATTAAGCTAGGCGCCTTCAGTGTGGACCCCAACTGGTAGAGTATTAATTGGGAACTTTTTAAACTAAGCAGTAAACTTTCCATTGCACACTCTTCAACCTGTAATTTTAAATCTTTGTAATATGAGCATATATGATAATATTAAAACACTTTGCTTGCAGTGTTCCTTTCAAGACAGATTCCCATCATGTTTTATAAACACTAGCTCATTAACTTTCACAAAAGCCCTTTGAGGTAGGCTTTCACATTTTTTTCTTGTTGCTCCAACTTCCACATTTTCCCCCAAACTTGAAGAACATTTTTTTTTCATTTTTTGTAGGCATTTTCTGAATGAAATATCCTTAAAATAGACCTTTTAATACAATAAGATGTTAGACGTAGAATTATTTCCTCTACTAAATGGAGGCATGTTTTGGGTATTTTGAAAGATCAGCAAGTAGTTTCTTCTGATATTTAAAGAGAAAATACTGGCAGTTAATGAGAAGAAGGAATTCTAATCTTAAATTTATGTGTGTAGCTGGATGAGACTGGAGTTGGTGGAGGTACAAATGTATTGTAGGTGACCAGGTAAGCACATTGATTTCTTTCTCTGAACCTCCTCTTTAAAAAGGCAGACACTGGTAGCCACAAGAAAGAGCCTCAAAATTGAAGGTACATCAGGGAGAAATGACATACTATATATTATATTATTTTTAATTGTAAATTCTTCCCCATTTTCTTGGTTTAGGTGGGAAACCAGAAAAAATAATAATAAAAATAAAACCAGGATCACCTCACTCCCTTAGATGGGCAGTCTTCACAAAACCTTTGTCAGGTTTTATTTGTTGTGCAAATAAAACCTCCCTGGGACAAGGTTATGAGGTATAATATTTTAATACGGGAATATTACCACAAAGTTACAAAAATGTAGCATAAAGGTACATGAAAGATTCTGAAATTTTAAAAGCACTGTATATAAAAAAGGTAAAGTGCATGATATAGATAATGTTTAAGAAACAGTGTGATTTAATTCGAAATGCCTGTGCCTGGAGCTATGAGCTGGGTAAATCTGACTGACAGGTCTTTAACTCAGAGCTAGTCAAGGCAAATACCTGAAGTGGTCTTTTTCTGCAAAGTAAGTGGGTAGCTGCCATGATCCAAGGATCTGCTCTAGCTCCAATATGGCTGGAAAGTTCTAGTGGGCAGATGACTTAGGCTATCCTCTGCTTCCTCATTTGTGAACTGGTAGCCTGAACTGCCTTAAGGGTCTCTCATACTTATTATGCAATTAGATAGAGTTATGCACATGAATGCCTTTCACAAAAAAGAAATCCATTCAAATTGAAGTTATCATTATTATTAAAGATGAGTGAAATAGATGGTAACTCAGAGGATCACATGCTGGTCTTAGAATGTCTAAGAAACCCACCATTGGGAGTCATCATTTGGAAGTTCATCATATGGAGTATCAGCCACATTCTGTCATTATTGCTTTATCTCTCTGCTCTTAGATTTATCCGCAGTATTTTCTAACCTTCTCTATCTTGTACTCTACTGCCCATTCCTTCACCTTTTATCTAGTTACCTATTAAATATCCAACCACTCATTTTTTTTTTAAAGCCAATACATCCTGAGCCTTTTCTCTATGACTGGTAGTATATCCTTTTGTATACTTTGTGTCCACATAAAGCTTTAGGTGTGATTACTTGATCTCTGCAAACTGTCATATTCACACATTCAAATTTCCATTCTTTCTTCTAATTTTCCATAGTTAATGCTGTTGTGCTCAAGCTATTGTCAACTGGGGCTACCATATTTCCCTTTCATGTGTTTTCTCTTCATTTCTTTAATTCCTTATGTCTCTTTCTTGTAATCCACTAGAGAGATCAAAACATAATTACTGAGCAACCTACTAAAAGGCTAAGTGTTAACTGCTGGGATGAGAATCCTTGGAGAGTTTGCTCTTTACTCCCTTTAGAGAGCTTACTGGGGACAATTCTGATCTATAGCAAAACATAATCAGGTTTTGACAAAAGTATACTTTAGGTGCAATAGAAACACAGTGGAGCATCAACTCAATCAGACACATAGATGAACAGGAGGGTCCTGCAGACAGATACGTAAGCTAAGGTTTGAAGGGTGACTAGCATTTGTCAAAACAAGTATGATGGTAAAGGCATTCTAGGGAATTGCAAGTAAAGGCAAAGAACAGTGTCATTCCTTTGAAGGATACATGAGTAGATCAATTAACATTGATCTGGGGAAAATATTGAGCTGGGGAAAAATAGGCCAGTTTAGGGGGAATATGGGACATGAGTTTCTGTGTGCAAAAACAGCTGGATTCTTGTGTCCTCACCTAGTCTTTCTCTGGCAGGTGCAGACAGAGAGAGAAAGAGCTCTGGTGATTTCTTCCCCTTAGAAGAACACCAGTCCAGCCAGATTAGGGATCCATCCTTATGACCCAATTTCATCTCAGGTACTCCTTTAAAGAGCTTTTTTCCAAATATAGTTACATTGGGGTTTAGGACTTCAAGATATAAATTAGGGATACACAATTCAGTCATTAACACACAGGATGGAATTAATAGCTCCAAAGAAATTAAAATTATTTCCCTATTCATTATAAAAGTGGCTGTCTTCTACTCTGCCACATTTAAAAGAGAAGGAAATTCCAAAGGCAAAGCTTTATATTGGAAAATCTTTTGGATCACATTGAGGTCCCAGTATCAACCGGAGGCCCTTGGCAGACTGGTAGAAGACTGATAGCCATATACAAGAGTGTGTGTGTGTGTGTGGGGGGGGTAGCTGGTAGAACTTCCCTTGCCATACCTCTACTTCATGAGATCTTTCCTATCTCAGTAACTTCTTTTTTGGCCATCTCTAAGGGAGATACTTCCCTGATCATGACACTCACAAGAATAGTGATTCTTATTTTGCCTATTCTGATGAGGGCTAAGCATGACAGTCACCGTGCTATAAACCCCACTAAAAGTTAAGGCTCTCCCATTGAGGCAAATAAGGGACCTCTACCTCAAACTTGTTCCTACACTGGAAGCTCAGGCTCAGTGCTTCTCTGGTACTTGCACAATTCACAAAGTACTTTCATGGACATTATCATTTGAAGCTCATATTATTTCTGTGAAATACATAGAAAAAAAATCACAATTTTTACAAAGAATAAAGAGTTTTCCTAATTAGTGGAGTCAGAATCTAAACCCAGTTCTTCTAATTATAACCTCGGTACTTCTTAGAACTCACTTATCAATATTCTACTGATGCTTTCATTCAGAAGCTTGTTGTTTTTTCAATTCCTTTTAACTTTCTACCTAACTCTTAAGGAAAAAATATGATCAAAGGAAAAACAAACGCCAGAGAGGTTTTTGAAAATTATAATTATTTTAAAAATAATTGTTATTTATTTTCTAGAAGAAAAGGGGATTCCCAAAATTGAGATCCAGAATTCAGCCAGTCTTCAAGGAGCCTTAATATTCTGACCAACTTTATAGTAATCTTGATAAAATTTCAGGTTTATGGAAATTCTCTGCTTAAAATACTCCTGTGTTGGGTGCCTGGGTGGCTCAGTGGGTTAGGCTTCTGCCTTTGGCTCAGGTCATGATTTCAGGGTCCTGGGATTGAGTCCCACATTGGGCTCTGCCTGCCTCTCTGCCTACTTGTGATCTCGCTCTGTCAAATAAATAAAATCTTTTTAAAAAAATACTCCTGTGTTTACCCTGTATCTACATCTAGAATACAATTCATTCTTATTAGAATGCTAAGCAAAATGTGACTTTTTTGAGCTCTAACTTTGATGTTCTTTTTCAAAACCAACATGCTTTTTTTTTTTTTTTTTTAATATCCCAATACCTATTCATCCTCCAGGAATCAATTCTAACATCACCGTCATTTGAGAAATTCATCCTTGGGTACTTCAAAAGAATTGAATTGTGTTTTCCTCCCAATCCACTTAACACTTTTTTCCTCTCTCACCATGTGGAAAGGCCCATGAGGCTAGACATTCTGTTCTACGCGTTTTTATATTCCAACACCTTACTTTAGATACTGAATGATGTTGGTTAAACCAAGGAATGAATGACCTTAACACAGTGATGCAAGCTGGGTGTGCAGAGGCAACATATTGTCGAGATGTAAAAGAACAGGCTTTAGAACCAGATCTAGATTTGAATCCCACTTTTGACACTGATTAGCTAATACTAACCACAGAAAAATGACCTTCCCTCTGTCTGTTTCAGCATCTGTGTCATAGGGATAAGCTGGGGAGTCTGAAACGCTAGGCACTGTGCTGAGCATATTAAGTATCCAACATATGTCAGGCACTGTTTCCATTTTAATGACACTGTATTTATTGAGAGAATAGCTAACAGAGTACAGTTGATATACAGCAACTCTTAGCAAGGAGGCTGGACCAAAGACATTCCTTAAGAGCATAGAGTAGGAAGTTTCACGTGGTGTGCCATACTACAACCCTTTGGGGAACTGCTGTCCCAGCAGGCGACCCAGGCTTAATGATGGATGAGGTGGCGGCAGAAAGACCTGAAGTGAAACCAAGCAGCAAATGAAACTGGATTTGTTTTTTAAAAAATGCTATTAATCAGCTCTAATCCAAATCAAAGGGAGACCTGGATAGGACAGCCTTATAGCTGTTGGTCACCTAATGAGCTTTGTCGTTACAATGGCCCACAAAGCTAGTGACTGCAGCTGGTGTAATTCTTTCAAACACAAGTATACAGAGTATTTATTAAGTTAAGTTCTCCCCACTCGTTCTTTATCGTCACTCTCTTATCCACAAAAACCAGTCAGTGAGCCTCTATCTAGAGGGGAGGGAGGGGTCTACGGAGGATTGTGCCTTTTACTAAAGAGTAAGATTTTTTTGGAAAGAAAATGAAACACCTCTGAAAGGATACGTAGAGCTGCTTTGTATTTGTCTTCTCTCACTTCTGTTTTACAGAATTAAAATTATTGCTATCAGTGCTAAATAATGTCTTTCATAGTGTTTAAATCTTAGCAATGTAAATACAACACAACTGCCATACAATTTGTAGTAATTTATGACTGTGGCTCGACTAGTTTTTAACAAACCTTAGCACTTTACTCTTTAAAGTATTTGCTACCAAATTAATATTACAAATCAAGTATCAGTTTGGAAATCAGACATATTTAAGAGGAGACTGTTCCCTAAAGGACACTCAAAATATTCACATATATGATGTGTAGTCAGGGGCCATAAACTACATCCCGATCTTCTCAGTATTGGCCTTTGATTACTTTCTGTTCTACTTGGAAATGCTATTAGACAAACACACCCAGTTAATATCCAGTCTTGGGAAAACAAAACACACAGTTGTACACCTGAAACAGGTGAAATACTTTTTGCACATTTAGAGATTATCAGAAAAAAAACAAACTAAAGTTTGTTTATTTTTATTTAGGTATTTTTATTGACATATAGTTGATACAAGGTTATATATCAGTTTCGGGTGTGCAACATAGTGATTCTACAACTCTATACATCGTCCTATGCTCACCAGAAATAATTTTAAGTTATTTGTGGCAGAGATACACTTTAGAGGGCAAATGGTGTGGAAAGAGAGAAAAGAAAGAAAAAAAGTCAATCTCTTGACCTGTTTTAAATAAACTTCCACTCTATTGAAACTGTGCAAAATGAATGTTTATTCATAATGAGAGGTAACATCTAAGTTGTCCTACCCTCCCTATCAAGGAAAGGGTTCCTAACTGCACTCTCACATGTGATTATTTTCCAAGGGGGTGGAATCCCTGATCTGAGGGGACTCTCATTCAGCGGTGGGTGCTGGTAAGCGGCCTGGCTGGGGGTACTGAGTGCCTTGCGTGGGTACCCTAAGGCCCTGGAAGTCACTTTGCCCCAACACCTCCCCTCTCCTTGTCCGTGAAGTGGTTCCTGGACTGTCTCTTCTGTGTGTGTGCACGTGTGTGCATGCGTGTGTGTACACATGTGTATGCATGTAGCTGGGGGTGGCTGATCTCCTTGGCGGGCTCAGATCAGAGCAGCTTTCAGCCCCAGCATATTCCCCACAGGACCTCTTACACAACCAGGTGCTATGACGCTGGGGCAGTGGGGTGCGTGTGGGGTGAAAGGAAAAAGACCGATGTACACTCCAGTGAGAATCAACCCAGGTTACGGGTCCGCCTGATTGCTGGTCACAGTTTAAAGGCAAGTGAGAAGACAGCGATGAGTTTTGAGATAAGGCTTTTATAATTGGAATAAATTAGAAATCACTGAGAGTTTCTTTAAAAAGGCAAATGACAGTAATAAATCATGCTTAGAGTGAGAGAAGGGGGAACAAAGAGAAAATTAATTCTGATTTGAAGTTCATCTGAAGCTTCTAAAATTGTCAGTTTAAATGTTACTCCGCTTTTTAAAATTTCCTTTAAGGACAAGTTACTATATAAGAAACTAGCCTTCCCTGCATTTCTTTTGAACGGAGATCTTCAGTGGAGTCCTCCCAGGGCTTTGGAGGGCTGGTTGGTGGGGTGGGCGGGGTGGGGGCAGGGGGCTGGGGTGCTGGACTCAGCAGGACTCCATCTTACTTGAGTCAGAACAACCACACTTACATACTTTCTTTGTTGAACTTCCCAGTAAATTTCTGAAGAAAAGGTTGTTTGGACAAGAGAAAAAAAGCTGGGTACAAAGCTGCTATAGGCGTCAGAGAGATGACTCAGATTCGATTAAAAGGTAGATCCCACTACACATTTAAAAAACCTATGAAAGGGGCACCTGGGTGGCTCAGTGGGTTAAAGCCTCTGCCTTCGGCTCAGGTCATGATCCCGGGGTCCTGGGATCAAGCCCCGCATAGGGCTCTCTGCTCAGCGGGGAGCCTGCTTCCCCTCCTTCTCTTTCTGCTGCCTCTCTGCCTACTTGTGATCTCTGTCTGTCAAATAAATAAATACAAATATTTTTTTAAAAAACCTATGAAGCTAAAGAAAGGACTAAGACAAAATTCATAAAATTAGCAATCCAGGGGCCTTATTAACACTATAAAATGATCTATATTTGTGGTACTCAGCATACCATGTCATGGTCAAGCATTTTTTAAATACACAATTCAGAGCTATGTCTGCAGGTAGAAGATTCAGTATTCGAAGATTTTAGGGGAAAATGGGATTCGAAATTATTATTCCTTTTATATATCCAAGTATATTTTTTTTAATCTTCATTTTTTATCTTTTCCCACAGTAGTGTCCTTAGAGAAGTACACTTTATTTGCAACCTAAAATGTTCCCATCTAAGCCATACTCAAATTCCAATGATTTTTTTAATAAGAATGTTATTAAGAGTATGAAGATAATGAAGAAGAGAAGGAGAAGAAATGCAGCTTAGAGGAAAAAACTGTCTTCTGAAATTAATCATCTGTGGCACCGGAAGCAGTTCTGTTGGAAGTCCTACTTCCCACCTAATGTGTTGTAAGCCTCCTCCATTTCTTCATCTGTGAACTGAGGTTAATGATAACCTTTAACATGAATGCCAGGTGCTTTTCTAAGCACACGGTATTTATTAATTCAGCTCTCACACAACCCCACAAGCTGGTTGTTGTTATTACCTCCAGTATTAGTAGAGGCCCTGCCACTGAAGTCACACAGCTAATGCGTGGGAGAGCTGGGGTCCGAGTCAAACAGCCTGGCATTAAGACCACACTTGACGGCTGCCCGATCTTGGCTGTCTGAGATGCTGAGCCCAGACCGTAGGATGACAGAATCTTGGCTCTTTACCCTGAGGTCAGTCTCTTATCTAATCGTTCATTCTACAGATGTTTATTTGCATCTATTACAGGTCAGCTACTCTCCTAAGTGAAGAAGATAGAACTGGGTGGGGGGAGGCGGCAAGCAAAATGGTTACTCTCATGATGCATCTATGGGGGGGGAGATGGGAACGGGACAAAACAATCAAACAAAATCTCTATGATGGGATTGGTAGTAAGTGTTAAGAAAAATAACTTGGGAAAAGGGACTGGGATGATAGGAACAGTTCTTATTTAGATAGGTTTATGTAGATAAGGCCTTGATCTTGAAGGCTTCCTTGACAAGGTGAGATTGAACAGAGAAAGGACTAAAATGAGTACATTTTTAGGAGAGATTATGTGGATTGCATGAGATGAATAGGTAAAATACCTAAGACAGTGCCAGCCACATAACAGGGACTGGCTAAATTATACTTTCTTCTCCCCCTAGAGTTAAGAGATTGAGAGCAGGAAACTGAGCACACTAGGAAAGAGAAAGTGTTGAGGAGGAACTTGTTTATTCAAACTTTTTTTTAACAAAAAAAGAAAGTAAACATGATCACAAGATCCTGAACTTTCTTGAGCATTCAAATGTATAAAAACAAAGGTACTGCAAAAAAGGAGACAGGAAGTGTCAATCCTGCGTAGCAAATGTGAGAGAGAGAAGAAAGACACAGAGAGATCCTGTAAAAGGAATGAAGAAAAGTTGATAGGGACATTCAAAGGTTTCAGCAGCAAGTGCTGAGAGACTTGTGAGTATTTCAGAGCATGAAGCATGTAATGTGCTAATAAATAATGTTTCTGGCAGGTCCAAATTCCCCACTTCTGTGCAGAGATGGGAAGACGAGTATTTGACTGCTCTGGATTCCATCCAGCTCCATTAATGCCATATGTATCATATGGCTCACTCAGATCCATAAATCACAGGTAAAACTACCACTATTTTTTTTTCTCCCAACAGTGCCAGGCCTATCACAGTGCCATACAGAGAAACCGATTCCTTTGGGAAAGTTATGCGAACACTAAATTTTGTAATGACAAACTGGAACATAAACACCGAAATCGGATAGCTCTAAGCTTCTTTTGATAATATATAACTATATCATATCAAAGCATCTAACTTGCCTGAGTTCACATTGTACATTCAGGGGGACTTCATTTCACGGTTTTAGTATTCAATTAAAGTGAAATTTATATAAAGGTTCACCCAAAATTTAATACAGACTCCGGGTGCAGGGGTTGTAAAATGGTCTTCATTTTGGCATTCTTGGCACGGACAGATAGAGGGCTCAGGTTAGTGTGCCCTTATGCTACAGCACTGCGGTTGGTTACCCTTTGCGGCCCCTTCCAGGCATTCACACCCATCCTGCGGAATCTGTAAATATGTAGTCAACAGATACAATGCAGGGAGGTTTGAGTAATGGAAGTTGATGGATATAAATGTGCTTTTTGTTCCTCAAATTGTAACAGAAGATCTTTGTAGGAGGCAACAACTAGGAAACTCTAAGCCTGGAGACCGCTGGCTGTTCCATTTACTCCAGAATCTGATGAAGCTTCTGGCTTCCTCAGTGGTGCTTCTCGCCAGGAAATGGGGAGCTGCTAGGGAGACCGCACCCTCCAAGGTCCTGCTCCCTCACCTCTGCCATCTAGTCCTTTCCTTCACACTATATTTTCATCCTTGCTTTTGCAAACCTTCAAATGTCATCCACTTCAGCCCAAGCCGAGGTGCTGCTCCAGACCGTTGCTCAAATTATTTTCTCTAGGAAAGGAATTCCCCAAGTTTAAAGTCACAACGGCATCTGACATTCCGGTCGAGAACTCTATCTTTCTACTCTGACTTAGTGCCCCGGCCCTTTAAAATAGATCAGATTAGTGTTGGGACACTGGAAACTGTAGTGGAAACTGGAGTGGCATGGCAGTCCTTTCCGTACAGAAGCCCCTATTCCTCATCTCCTCTGTGGATTTCTCTAGAAACCAGGCCTACATTTGTTTTTGAAAGAGGTGGGAAATAAAATATCCTAGATAGTATTCTGCATAATTACAGAATGGATTCAGTTTTTGGAAGCACGGTGTCATTTTACTTACTAGGTTAGTAACAAAATAAAATACAAATAATAAACGCAGTCCGTCAATTCTAGCTCTTTAGAACCGATAATTTCTCTGAGAATAGATCCAGCCATATCTATTTCCAAAAGACACGATTGCAGGAGACTTGAAAGCAACATGTATTTCTCATTAACAGAAAAAGCGTAGTAGATGTGGCAGCTTTATTCTTAAAGATACTATTCGGCTTTACATGAATTTCATGTTTCCGTAACCAAGTAACATAAAAAAGAGAGTGGCTTAGAGCACCCTGCATGGTAAAAGTGATGGTATTGTAACCATAGAAACAACTTTTGATCAAAATATTAGTGAGATGCAGACCTTTCCATGAGCGTTGTATTCTGTGTTCACACCCTTCCTAGGTGTGGTATGACTTGTTTTCAGCCCTGAAAAATCTGCATGCTAAATATAAATAATGCATACTATGCACATACCACATAGTTTACACTGAAACAGATGGATAGTTCGAATTTCAGGAAGCCACGTTTCTGATTTTAGAGCTGTGGATCACTAATCCACTGAAGCTATGGAGCACTAATATATTTCAATCGTATCTTGACCCTCAAAGGAAATTTATTGAACATCCTATCATAAAACTCAAAAGGTACAGTTTATTATTCTAAATTCTTTTCTTTATGGTGGTGACTTAAGCCTACAAATTTGACTCAAGTAAAGTTTATCTCCACTGATATTCACTGTAATTTTGGAGGTATGATCCTAAATCTCATAGGCTTTTGTCGAGGGAGATACTGGGGAAGTCTGTGAATTTGAATGTTCTATAGAAGTGGCTTTGTTGTATTTTCAGACTCTGGATCCCTTTCCAGATTCCCTCCCAACCTATTAATTTATCAGTCCAATTGTATTTTGAGGAATCAACTCTGCATGGGAAAAGCAAAACTCCCTGTGCACAATAAAATGTATGCGATGAAATAGAATCAAGTTTAACATTTGTTACGTGATACATGATACAATTGGAAAGGGCTAAATGGATTCACAGGAGGAAACAGGCTGCAAAAATTCACAGAGACTTGAAGACCTCCTGCCCTTGATGAGTGGGCAAAGAATGAGGGAGGAAGAGAAGAAAGAAATTTCAGGAGAAAGAGAGTGGGCTCAGGGAAGAGGTAGACCTGGTTGAGCATATTCTCCAGGAATGGAAGAGATTGTCCTGACCAGAATTTAATGGAAAATAAATTTAGATCATTTTGAGCAAGGGTACATAATAAAGTACGTTGAAATTCTCAGCTTCTTAGAGTGAATTTTTGTAGAATTTTCAGCAGGTACATGGAAACTGAGAGATTTGGACACGATGGATCAGAATGGAGAGAAAATGAGCCCATTAGACCTCCAATCATGTAGAAGATTATTTCCCCTAATTTTCAGGTTATAACTATAGCAAGGTATTAGATGCCCGTGGATAAATGAGTTGAGAAGCCGTCAAAAGGAAAAGATGGTTATTCTGAACTAATAGTTACAGACTAATGGCAGCATTGAAAAGATCTATAAAGGGGCACCTGGGTGGCTCAGCCAGCTGAGTGTCTGACTTAGGCTTGGGTGGTGATCATGGGGTCCTGGGACTGAGCCCTGAGTGGACTCCCTGCTCAGGGGAGTCTGCCTCTCCCTTTCCCTCTGCTGCTTCTCCTACGTGTGCTATCTTGCTCTCTCTCTCTCTGTTAAAAACAAAACAAAACAACAACAACAAAAAAACCCTGTAAAGTTTATTGGACCAGCCAGAGAAATGTACCACTTGTCTCCCAGCTGTGGCCTGACTACTTGTTAGCACTACACTGAGGACCCACAGCCCCACTGTGCGCTTGCTATTCTGCCTGGAATGCACTTCCTCTTCCTTGCTAACTAGAACGAGAACACCTGCTACTGACAGAGGGTTTCATACTGCTGACTTTGTGAAATGGTTAACTGTGTTGTGAAGCTGGGACCAGAATTAAATTAAAAAAATAAAAATTAAAAAAAAATACAGTTGGGACCAGAAGAAAGCGGTTTGTCCATTACATAATCTGAAATAAGATACATTTCATTTAATACCAATTCTAGCCTTTGAGGTCTCACACTGCTACAAAAAGTAGCCTTCGATGAACCAAAAGATACTATAAAATATGGAGCTCAACCACGAAATGATTCCTAGGACTTGCTGTTGGATACTGGTGGCTATTCCTAGCTGGACATGACAACCGGTCAAATTAGGGATGAAGCTCCGTTGAATCTTCGTCCTTTTGTTCAGTCTTTCCTGAAGCAGATTTATGATTTCTACACCTTGCATCTTCCTAATGTGTACTGATAGAAAAATTCCCTCATTTCCTCTTTGGCTCTATGCTTGGAAACAAGCACAGTTGAATGACCTCTCAGAGTCTAAAATTTGGCTTCAATCTGTGCTGTTTGCACACAGATTCTGTTTTCTAGGCAGAACGCCCAGTTTCATTTACATTTTTGTTTATTATTTGTTCAGCATTCCACATGCTCTTCAGCCATTTGCTTTGTGAATATGATCACATTTGGCTTGCTGTTCTGTAAAAGGCACAATGTCATTTTAAGACATGGGATGGACCTATAGATGCAATGGGATAAAATTTGTCAGTCTGAGCCTTTTATGCTGTGCCATTCATCTGCTTATGAGGACATTTCCTGGTAGTTCTGGGGTTGCCCTGAGGAAAGGGGCCTTTCTAAGGTTCATACATTGTTATCTTGGCAACACCTTAGAATAACAAAAATATGGGAAAAATGAGAAAAACAGAATGTCTGGGCAAACATAACAGAAAGTCAGTTATTAAGGAGGTTTCAGTTCAATTGGTTTTTCAATAATTTGTTGGTAGTGGAATTTGGGGCATGTTTTACATCCTGCTAACGTGTTTCATGTAATGGTCTGAAGTATTGCAGGGGGAGTGATGGAGGGTTCCTTCCATGGTTGTATATACATCACCTAAATAAAAATATGAATTCAGTCCTAAGCGAACAGGGAAAATATCATGGAATAGTCCCTCTTAGACAAAAGTGTCCTGTCCACCATCATGAACCACCAGGAGGTGCGTTTCTCTAATTGTTTCAATTTCATCTTACCACAATTTTATTGCTTTATTTACGGCACTGTGAGAGACACTCCTATGGATGCCAAGATGAGTAGAAGTTCAGTCAGGGCAGGAGGAGACGGGGAGTGACAGTCATGGTGCGCTAGCTCTACAACTGTCATCAGAGTTGATGGGAAACAGGGGTCTCATGCTTCTGCGGAGGAGTGGAGAATGGAGAGAGCAGAGACCGTGAAAGTAATAAGCGGGGCACAAACAAGGGAGCATATGGTATGCTATTTAAAGACATTTAGAGAATATTCTGGTCAGTGTTATGTGAGAGTGTGACAGAATGAACTTGTTCCCCTCTCTCAAATTCATACGTTGAAGTGTTGCCGCTCTTGTGATGGTTATTAGGCTGTGGGGCCTTGGTGAGGTAATTAGGGTTAGCTGAAGCCGCGCAGCCCTCCTGAGTGGGATTAATGCCCTGTGGGGCTCGGGAGAGAGCTTGCTCCTCTCTGGGCTCGTGCCATGTGAGGATAGAGTGAGAAGTCGGCAGTCTGCCTCCCCGCAGAGGGCTCTCACCAGAACAGGAACATATGGGCCCCCTGCGCTGGGCCTCCCCACATCCAGAACTGGGAGAAATACAGTTCTGTTGTGTGTAAGCCACCCAGTCCTTGGTGCTTTGTGACAGCAGCCTGAATGAAGACAGGTACTGGCACCAAGAAGCGGGGGTGGCATTGTAACAAATACCTAAATCGGTGGGGGCAGAGGCTAGAAGAGTTCTGAGGAGCATGCTGGAAAAAGCCGACATTGCCATGAACAAAGCTGTAAGGGAGATTCAGAAAGAAAAGAGGAGGGTGGCAGAGAAAGCCTCCCTCTTCTCAGAGAATCTCTGAGTAAGCCAAACAGAATATTGGCAGTGAGATGGATGGTGAAGGCCATGTTCAGGAGATCTCAGACAGACGTTAAGGACCAGTCATTGGAAACTGGAGGAAAGGAGATCCTGGTTTTGAAGTGGCACAGAACTTGGCAGAACTGTGTTCATGTGTCTGTGTTCCGTGGAAGGTAGCACTAGCGAGTGACAAAATTCGATATTTAGATGAAAAAATTTCTCAAAGTGTTGCAGGTGCAATTTTGCTTCTGACTACTTAGAGTAAAATGCAAGAAGAGAGAAAGGGCTTCCAGATGGAATTGTTAAGCACAAAGAAAACAGACCTAAAAGGTTTGTAATTCTCAGCTTACTCCTTTTGCCCAAAATGAGAAAGTATGTTCTGAAAAGAACACTAAAGGCGTGGCCAAGCATCTCTTTGATAAGATTAGTATGCACGGGCACAATGGACTTAATCAGCCACTCCAGCAGGAAACTGCTAGTTTGAACTACAGAGGGAGACAGGAGTGTATGAAGGAAGGCTGTTGGACTTCTTGGATTTCATAGGGCAAGTTCATAGAGCTCTTCCCTCTGAACTTGCACTATTCTTTAAGACGATTGAAGAACGACCGACCTTAAAGGCAATTAGAAGACCAGCAAGGCTCCCTCCTTTGATTTCAAAATAGGGACACTATTTCCTCAATGTCAGTAAGCCTTGGGGGCAGGGCCACGTGACAGAGGCTCAGGGGTGCAAAGCTGCTACTGCCACCCCAGTGGGCCTGGAAAGCAGAGCATCAGGCCCAAGACTGTGATTTCTAATCAGTCTAATTAGGTCTGATGTAGTTTGCCCTGCTAGGTTTGGGGCTTGCTTGAGACCCATCTCCCCTTCCTGCTTGCTCGAGAATATCCATCCTACGCCAGTCCCACCATGGTATTTTGGAAGAACATAACCTGTTTGGTTTTACAGGTTCATAGCTGGAGAGGAATTTTGCCTCAGGGTGAATGTACTTCGAGTCTCATCCTTGTCTGATTTAAATGAGATTTTTGAACTTCAGACTTTAGAGTTGATGCTGGAATGACTCAAAACTTTTGGGGGTTGTTAGGATGGAATGAGTGTATTTGCATGTGGGAAGGACTTGGGTTTACGGGACCAGGGATAGAATATTATGGACTAAATGTCTGTGTCTCCCAAAATTCAAATGTTGAAACCTTACCCTCCAATGTGCTGGTACTAGAGGGTGGGGCCTTTGGGAAGTAGGAAGTTGAGATTAGATGAGAAAGGCAGAACCTTCGTGAGAGGAGTTAGTGCCCTGTAAGGGTCTTTCAAGGGCCTGCATCCTCTCTCTGCTCTTGCGAAGTGAGGACAATGAGGGGTCAGCAGTCCGCAACCCTAAGAGGGCTCTCACCAGAACTTGAGCATAATGGCATCCTCATCTTGGACTTTCAGCCTCCAGAAATAAATTTCGGTTGTTTATCACCCTCCCAGTCTATAGTACTTTGTTACAGGAGCCTGAACTAAGATGGGGGTAACCACGCTAAACTTCTTATTTAGACCCAGACCATGGTGTTTTGGTTTCTGACCTTCTTCTCTTCCCCATACCCGACCAACTCTGAGATCATGAGTGGAAGTAGCAGGCAACCTCCTGAACGCTGCCTTACAGCAGTCTCACAGTTTGTGAGGTGGGGTTCCAGTGCTTAACCACGTCAATTCGTGCATAGATATAATTGACTTTTTTATGCAACAAGATTTCAAATTCCTGGATTCTCAGTCACTTTAGACTGCAGTCCACACACAGTATCTTTCTTAACAAAGCTGTGTTACCTTTTGTCTCTGCCTGAAGGTTAATTTATTTTAACATGACTTTACTGGAGATACCTCTTTTTTTTTTCCCTTTGAGAGAGAGCATGTGCGCTCACACAAGAATGAGGGGTGTTGGGAAGGGCGGAGGGGGCCCCAACGTGGGGTCACTCAGGTAACCCTACTGCAGAATTTTTTAAAAATAAAATTGTTGGGGCACCTGGGTGGCTCAGTGGGTTAAAGCCTCTGCCTTCGGCTCAGGTCATGATCCCAGGGTCCTGGGATCGAGTCCCACAACAGGCTCCCTGCTCTGCAGGAAGCCTGGTTTCTCCCTCTCCCACCGCCCCCTGCTTGTGTTCCCTCTCTCCCTATGTCTCTCTCTGTCAAATAAATAAATAAAATCTAAAAAATAAAACAATAAAAAATAAATTTAAAAAATTGTTTACTGGAAGTATCAAGAAATAGGCAACACACAACCACACTTAGATTTCTCCCCCACTTATTTATTTCTTGACTGGAACTTGACCCACCTTCCAAAGTACAATAGGCAACATTTTGACCAAATGCTTTGCCATTTCTTAACAAGAGTTAGCGGTTTCCAAAGTCCAATATCCTTATCCTCTCCACCATAGGAGCAAAACATGCTTTAGTTTAATTGGGCACTATAGATCAAGACTGATATTTAATATATTTTGATATGGTAATAATATGCATGAAAATCATTTTAAAAAATAATAAACAAAGTAAAAACAGTGTACACGATTTGTGTTTTATGTAAAAGAGGCGATTCAATGTTAAAATGAAGAAAAAGGATGAGAAAATTAGGACCCATCTCTATTCAATGTGATATATAACAAAATAATTAGGAAGACTATGTTGCCACATGAAGCTCATTATACAGTATTCAGCATAAAATGTCAAAATATAAAATTACATGTGTACAATGATTACAAACAAGTTGAATAATGTATGAAAAATTATTAGATGGGATTATAACAAAATGATTGTTGTTGTTCTATTGGGTGGTGAGATCATGTTGTTCTCCTACAATTTCCAAAGTTTTATCCAGGGAAATCCCCAGAGATTTATGGTCAATGAACTAACATGACTTACCTTTAAAACATAATGAAGTGAATCTATGTTATTTAATAGATTAATATGGGCATATTGCTGCAATTTGGTGGGTGAAATTTCACATGACATACTATTTTGTTTGTGTTGGGCTTTATACAGAACAGCTGTCTTATCCCTTTATCCTATAATTGTTTTCTATGATTTATTTATTTAGACTTTTACATGAACTGCCAATAATTCATTTCTTAAAGAGAGGTTTATTAAATTAATTCTTAGCAAATCTCCTCTGCAAGTGTTCAGAATACAGTTTAAAATTTTGTTTCTTTAAAGGTACACACAATCCGTAATATTTCTATAACTTCTTATAAAATTGTTTTCCATATTTAAATTTTTATTCTTTATTTTTCTTATGCTAGACGGCTTCTGTTTCCTTAACTCTGCCAAACTACATCTGGAGCATTTAAAACACCTTTTTTTAACATGTTCAAAAGATGGCTTTTTTTAATTGGTAGTGGGAGAGAATGTCAATATGAATTTTATAGGTAGAAGATCAAAAGCAGAGTGAGTAAAAGAAAAAAAAAAAGGAGGCATTTTTGAAACCCACGTATTAGTAAATTCTCCTGGTTTGAGATCTTATGACCTGAGTGAGTTAGGTCTACAGTCTTATTTTTTCCCCTCTGGACCCTCCAGTATCCACTATATGAGCTTAGTCTTCTCCATCTTCATATTTTAATAAAAATAATTGTAATATTTTATGGTGATGCTTGTGTGCCACAAATACTTCTCCTTCCAACCATGTACCTCAAGATAATTTCTTTTTCCCCTGGAATGACTTATATTACCCTTCCTGGAGGAAGGACGCCTTTAGAAATTTTGCATGGTAGATTTGGGATTATTTTCTAATAGTTTTTGTAGCTTTCTCAGGAATAACTGTGTTACTTGAGTTCATCTGTCTTTTTCTTCTATCACCCAAAGAGACTGTTGTCTGTCTTTTAGCCACTGATCAGCATTGTTACTTAGTTTTTTAATTTGTTTTGTTTATAAATTTTCCTTTATCCCAGTTATATCTATCACCACTATATTCTCTTATCTGTAATTTTAGCATCCATACCCACTTTTATCATTGTTTCTGCTCCTTGGTCAGGGTCCTTTTCTCTTAAATTAGGGTGTTTAGGAAATTTCCTAAAATTTCCATCTGGTTTAAAAACATTGGTAGTGGGTGCCTGGGTGGCTCAGTGGGTTAAAGCCTCTGCCTTCGGCTCAGGTCATGATCCCAGGGTCCTGGGACTGAGCCCTGCATTGGGCTCTCTGCTCAGCAAGGAGCCGGCTTCCCCCCCCTCTGCTTGCATCTCTGCCTACCTGTGACCTCTGTCTGTCAAATAAATAAATAAAATCTTGAAAAAAACCCCAAAAACCATTGGTAGTACTTGAATCTTTAGGATACTGGTCCTTTTTCCCTTGTGCTACAATATTGCAAGGTCATTATATGTCTGTAATATTTTTAAACTCATTTTTGGCTTCATAGAGATCATCCAAAAACATGATGTAGGCAAATAACTACAGTCGGTGATTTGCTCTGTTTATTTGGTTTATGTGGGCTCTTTTACCCCTTAGGTGATGATCACAACTACTCAGATATATTGCTTCTTGATGTGTAAAGTTCCAATCTCCAAAACCAATATCTAATTCAGATCTGAGGACTGACCTGGGAACAAATTGTAATTACTCAACCTGTTACTTTGACATGAAACCAAAGGGAAAAAAAATATTTTTTTAAAAACTAGCCACTCTTTAAAACATTTCCACATTTTTCTGACATCTACTCTACCTGCATAATATACTTGTGAGGATTCTATTTCCAAAGTTGCAATGTGACATCGCCAATCTCCTTCCTTCCTACCAGTCTCCCTTCAATGACATCACTTCTCTCCACCAAACCCTCAACTCAGTCCCCACCACTCCACCCCACCACAGACTTTCTATCAAATACTTTTAGGATTTTAAATCCCTGACTTGATATTGCAGGAAAAGGGAAAAGTTAAGGGATGGGAGGAATATAGCACTCAAAAATTAGCACCTAAGAAAACAAAGGTTGTGGCTTACTTTTCTAGTTTATCACTCCACCATTTTTTTCTTTATTCGACAAATATTTATTAAGATCCTCTATATGCCTTGAGCTAAGGGATGGAAATAGAGTGGTGAGAAAGACCAAACAAATAAATAAACACAAACTATGATCTTTGCATTCATGAACCTAACAGTTTAGGGAGATAAGCGTGAATAATCAACATCCTTTTTCTATTCCTCTGGCTTTCTCTTTTATCTTTAAAGATAAATTGTGGTAAACTTGATGAAGGGTAACTCTGAAGTAAGTTTAGAAAATTGAGTGTTATACAGATAGTAGTTCAAAGGATGATTCTCTGAGGACTGAAGGGTGAAAAGGAGTTAAATCAGTGATGAGCATATATGCTATTGTCAGGTGAGAGCAGGTTGGTGAGCAGGAAGAGGAAACACAGCCTGCCAGTGTCCTGAGAGAAAAGAACCTGGCACAGATCTCCTCTGTGTGAAACACAACCATGCCATGAAGGAGATATGAAGCATGACTCCCTGTAAATGAACCTGATACCTACTGTAGAACCGACATATTGTAGGTTCTTTTTTTAATGTTATCGAGGAGTTTTTTAATCTGTAACAGCATATTTTTAAGTGTTTTCGTTGGTAGATGGAAGAATTTTCAGGAGAGTTTGCTAACCAGCTGACATTTTAAGCATCTATCAAGTGCTCGAACATTCCCCGAAGCGCAGCATGGTGGTAAGAGGACCACAAGTATGAGTACTGCAATTGCTAGGTTGTCTTGTCACCTTTCCATAGATTTGGCCAGTAAGGAGTCAACAACAATCTCAAACAGATTCAGTTTACAACTTATACAAAAGCAAAGTAAGATCAGCAAGGAGCTAGCTCCCCATATCCCTAGCCCCACATTATGACATTAAACCAGAAGATCAGATGACAGATGACACAGGTGAAGCCTCTCAACCACAACTTAACAGTTTTATACACTTACATAGAAGCCTGAAGCTATACTCTAATGGATGAGGTGAGTTAGAAAGTCCTGCACTCAACTGAAAAGAGGGAGATGGATGGAAATCAGCTTTGTGGTACTCCTCCACAAAGACTGGGATGAGAAACTGCCTCATGGAAATTTCTTACAAGGCTTACCTCTCCTTGCTTCACAGGGATACAGAGGACTCTCCAACAAGGCTTGGGTTAGACCATGGTCAAGGCTGACCACAAGGACTATGGTAGTCATGTAAAATCACCACGGCACCAGAGCAGTGCCATTTCCCCATAGAATCGCCATCTATTTTTAATGTTGCTCTAAAATGTGTCCCTGAATCCTTTAAAATCATCAAGAGAAGTCTATATTTTCCTGGCTTAGAGGAAAATAGTGTAGACCAATATCATACCAGGCTAAAATATCAGCTCCCTTTTTCTATAAATAAGCATGTATAAAAAAACATTTGCCCTAAGTGTTGGTTTTTTAAAATGATTAATACAGATCTCTGTCCTCTTATTAGGAGATGGGAATGATGCCTAAATAATTTTAAGGTTATAGAGTAGTATACAGGCAGGAATTATAGAGATTTTGTCCAATATCTATAACCTAGAGAAGAGAGTCCTTAGCCCCCAGGGAATCAGGAAGAGATTCTAGAAAAACATGACTAAAGAATAGACAAATAGGTCAAAACACTAAAATATACAACCCAGAGAGAGACCCACATAGAAATAGATACCTGATTTATGCAAAAGTTAGCACTTTAGAGAAATGGGGGAAAGAATGGTCTTTCTGATAAAGAGTGTTGAATCAATTGCACAGCTATATAGCTGGGCAGAGGGGAGGGATTTCATCATGCCCTATTAAAAAAATTTTTCCAGATAGATTTTTAGCTTTTAGACATAAATACGAAAATTAAAACAATAATAAAGATAACGGGAGAATATCTTCATGAGTACTGATTCAAAAACAGCTTTTTAAAAATAAAACAAAAGTTTCAATCATAAATTCATTAAACTACTTCAAAGTTAAGTACTCTTTATCAAAATACAGCATGTAGGAAACTTAAAAAAAAAAACAAGCTGTGGAGTGGGAGAAGTATTTATATTATCTACAACACCATCTAAAAATAATATAAAAATCTCCTACCAATTAATGATGATAAAATAGCCCAGCATGGGAAAAAAGGGCAAAAGACATGAACACACATGCCACAAAAGAATCTCAAGGGTCAATACACATGTGAAAGGCTATTGGTAATACCAAGGCTCTGCATAGGAAACTAGAAATCACATTGTGTATTTTAGGTATGAAGGGCTTTAATACAGAGAATCAGAAACTTCTACAAACTTGTAAACAGCTGGGGGAGTAAAGCTCAGAGAAGCTCCCACCATGTCTCAGACTGCATATGGAAAGTGCGTGGTGATCAAGGAACAAACCAAGAAACTACTGACAATACATAGCTATCTGTCAGCCTAGCCACAACCTCTTCTAGAGAATATGACCTTTATTTCCCTTCCTAGAACTGCCCCTCAATGTCAGACTCTAACTCAGAATCAAGCAGAGAGGAAGTTCTTGGAAATGTAATCTGGCTTCTCCGTGATGCAGAAAATATCTTGGCAGTGATGCCAGCTTGACAACAGATAATTTAGAGCTGTGTCCAACATCATTGCCTACAAATCCGGAAAATAAAACTTATATTTGCAGATGAGTTTTCTACACACCCACCAGATGGCTAGAAATAAAGAGTGGCAATTCTAAGTGTCAACAAGTAGTGGAGTGACAGCACTTTTCACACATTGTCCGTGTAAGTACACACTGGTTAAAACCACATTGGAAACCCATTTGGCATTGTTTATGAAGTTGAGCATATGAATATCATGTGACTCATTCTACTCCTAAGTGGAAGGAGTTTTCACATGTAAAAGTGTACAAAAAATGTACAGAGGGCCACGTCCAATAATTTCTACAGGTGTATTATTTGTAGTGGGCCAAAACTAAAAACAATTCCATTGTTTATCAATAGTAAAATGGCTAAATGATGGTCCATTCAAACACAAACTATTGAATGTCATATAAAGTAAAACAAACTACACTTATATGCAGGAAGAGGGTGAATTTCACAAATGCTATGTTGCTTTATGGTGCTATGAAATGTTACGTTGTCTAAAAGAAAGCAGAGAGGGGGAGGAGTCAAGATGGCGGAGAAGTAGCAGGCTGAGACGACATCAGGTAGCAGGAGATCAGCTAGATAGCTTATCAAACCATTGCAAACACCTACAAATCCAACGGGAGATCAAAGAGAAGAAGAACAGAAGTCCAGAAACAGAAAATTGACCACTTTCTGAAAGGTAGGACCAGCGGAGAAGTGAATCCAAAGCGACAGGAAGATAGATCACGGGGGGAAGGGCCAGCTCCCAGCAAGTGGCAGAGCAACGGAGCACTAAATCAGGACTTTTAAAAGTCTGCTCCACTGAGGGACATCGCTCCAGAGGCTAAACCGGGGTGAAGCCCACACGGGGTCAGCGTGGCCCCAGTTCCCGCAGGGTCACAGAAGAATCGGGGGTGTCTGAGTGTCGCAGAGCTAGCAGGTATTGGAGCAGGGAAGCCGGCTACAGAGACAGAGCCGAGGAGTGAGCTCTCAGCTCGGGGTTACCTTGAACCGGTCGCAGGCTGGGTGAGCTCGGAGCGCAGCCAGAAGCCAGGGAGGTGGGAGTGATTGCGCGCTTTTCTCTGAGGGTGCACTGAGGAGTGGGGCCCCGAACTCTTGGCTCCTCTGGGCTGGAGATTGGGAAGCCGCCATTTTCATTCCCATCCTCTAGAACTCTACGGAAAGCGTTCAGGGAACAAAAGCTCCCGAAAGCGAACCCGAGCGGATTACTTAGCCTGGCCCCTGGTAAGGGCGGTGCAATTCCACCTCAGGGAAAGACACTGGAGAATCACTACAACAGGCCCCTCCCCCAGAAGATCAACAAGAAATCCAGCCAAGACCAAGTTCACTTACCAAGAACAGCGGAATTTCAGAGGAGGAGAAAGCAAAGCATGGAATTCATGGCTTTCTCCCCATGATTCTTTAGTCTTGCAGCTAATTAAATTTTTTTTAATTTTATTTTTTTTTCTTCTGCTAAATTTTTGTTTAACTTTTACCCTTCCCTCTTTTAACGTTTTTTAACTAGTTTATTTTAACAATATCGTTCATTAAAAAATAATAATAATCTTTTTTGAACCTTCATTATTATAGTCATATTTTATCCTTCATTGTATCTAACTTTATTTTTTGTATACACATAGGGTTTTTTCTTCTAAAAAATTTGGGGTACAACTTCTTCTAATAGATCAAAATATACCCTCAATCTAGCTCCGGGCTTGTTCTAGTCTCCAGCCTGAGCAAATTCTCTTCACTTCCTTTTTCTTTATTCTCCCAACCAACTTACCTTATCAACTCCTTTTTTAGAAATTAAAAAAAAAATTTTTTTATCTTTATAGGCATGTTCCATCCCTTCATTGTGTTTACCCTTATATATGTTTTTCATTCTTTAAAAACTTGGGAGGTAGTTTCTTCTAAGAGACCAAAATACTCCCAAAATTAAGTGGGTAAGCCTGTACTAGTCACCAGTCTAATATATATATATATATATATTTTTTTTTCTTTTTTATATTTTTTCCTTATTTGTTTTCTTTTTATTAATTTTTTTTTCCTGAACTTCTTTTTATCCCCTTTCTCCCTCCCACAATTTGGGGTATCTTCTGATTTGGTTAAAGCACATCTTCCTGGGGTCTTTGCCACCCTTTTAGTATTTCATTTGCTCCTTCATATATTCTTATCTGGACGAAATGACAAGGCGGAAAAACTCACCACAAAAAAAAGAACAAGAGGCAGTACTGAAGGCTAGGGACATAATCAATACAGACATTGGGAATATGTCAGATCTAAAGTTCAGAATGATGATTCTCAAAGTTCTAGCCGGGCTTGAAAAAGGCATGGAAGATATTAGAGAAACCCTCTCCAGAGAGATAAAAGCCCTTTCTGGAGAAATAAAAGAACTAAAATCTAACCAAGTTGAAATCAAAAAAGCTATTAATGAGGTGCAATAAAAAATGGAGGCTCTTACTGCTAGGATAAGTGAGGCAGAAGAAAGAATTAGTGATATAGAAGACCAAATGACAGAGAATAAAGAAGCTGAGCAAAAGAGGGACAGTCAGCTACTGGACCATGAGGGGAGAATTCGAGGGATAAGTGACACCATAAGATGAAACAACATTAGAATAATTGGGATTTCAGAAGAAGAAGAAAGAGAGAGGGGAACAGAAGGTATACTGGAGAGAATTATTGTGGAGAATTTCCCTAATATGGCAAAGGAAAGAAGCATCAAAATCCAGGAGGTGCAGAGAA
>PISX010006950.1:47825-92486 GCA_004024625.1 Mellivora capensis | reverse complement strand
ATGGATGGATGTGGGATAGATGGGTGAGGGGATGGATGGATGGGTGGAGAGATGTATGGGTGAGGAGATGGATGGATAGGGGATGTATGGGTGGGGGATGGATGGATGGGGAGATAGATGGGGGATGGATGGGTGAGGATGGGTGGATGGGTGGAGGATGGATAGGGATGTGGGGGAATGGATGGATGGGAATGGATGGAGAGATGGATGGATGGGTGGATGGATGGAGAGAGGGATGGGTGGAGAGGTGGACAGACGGAGGATAGGTAGTTGGGTCAGGGATGGATGGGGAGATAGACGGATGGGAGATGGATGGGTAGGGGATGGATGGATGGATGGATGGGTGCGGAGATGGATGGATGGAGGATGGATGGGTGGGGGTGGATGGAGAGTAGATGGATGGAGGATGGAGAGGTGGAAGATAGATGGATGGGTGGGGGAATGGATGGGTGAGGGATGGTTGGATAGGGATGGATGGATGGGGGTGGATGGATAGGGGATGACGGGGGATAAATGGGTGGGCACAGAAGTAAGACAAGAAGTGATGAGTCCACAGCTATGGCTGGGGCAGCTCAAATCCCATGTAAGAGCTTGGAATGTCCAAGGTGGTCAATAACTATTGGAAGGTTTCAAGCTGAGAGTGAGTGGTCAGGTCTGCACAGTAGCATCAGTGTGCACAATCAATGGGGACAGATGAGAGTGGAGGCAGGTGGCCAGGGAGGAGGCTGCTGCAGTCTTCCAGGCATGAACTAGTTAAGTAAGGGCCAAGTCAAGGTGCTGAAAATGATCCAGAGCAGGAACAGATAGAAGGGACGTTAGAAAAAATAAGCAAAGAAATTGGTTAACTGGTTATATTTATTAAACAGAGAGACACTGAATGATTCCCAGGTGTCTGGTGGAATGGTGGAACCAAGGCAGCAGCACAGAGAACGAGCAGGTGTGAGAAGGCAGTGATCAAGGGACCATTTGGCAGATGCTGAAACCTTAGCAAGGAGCCCGGGTTGGGAGCCCTCAGCACATTGGTGGGAATTGAGGAAGGAAACTGTAATCAAAGACTATATTCCAGCAAAACTGGAGAGGACCCAAGGGGCAGGGTTTGCACGTTTCTATAGGACACATTTTCTACACGCAGATCTCTATTGGTAAGTGGGATTACACGTTAAGTACTAGTTTGTAATAAAAATATCATGGACCGGTTCTTTTATTTATTTTTTTCTTTGACCTCATTTTTAGTGGCTGCTTCAACTCATGTCATAAATTACTGACTATATTCTCTACTGTGGGCATTTAGGCTACTTCTGGATTTTCATGATCCTATATCCCCTCCTGTGATGTTCGACTCTACTACAGCTGATCTTGGCAAGGGCCCAAGCTCCACTGTGACCAAAGAGAGGGAGAGGACGAGGACAGGGATACCCAACACCTAGGTGCTCTCGGTGAGGCTGGGGACGAGAGGTCATTCGGGGACCGTACTCCACCTGGGGTGACAGGTAGATTCAGATATCCAGAGCGGCTCTAAGAATTCCTGTCTGCACCCACAACTCCATGGGTTCCAGGGAGCCTCTCCAGGAAAGTTCTTGTAAACCATTCATTTAAAAGTCACTTCTTAAATTCGATGTCACAAATACCTCTATATCGATCCTTGCTGTGACTGAGACAGACCAAATCAAACCACCTAAATGCCTAGTGTCTGATTTTGCTCATGAAAACATCATCATGCTTGCTGTAGGTCTGCAGGAGGCTCTGCTCCACAGGGTCCCTCAGGGGCCCAGGCTGACAGAGGCTCAACCCTCGTGTTGTTTCTCCATCTGGAACATTCGGCCTCTTCAGCTGCCATCATGGAGGGAAAGAGATTAGGGAATCCCACATGGGATTTCCAGGGCTCCTGCTCCTAGTCCTGCACGTGGCTCTACTCACAGCCCCTGGGACAGGACGGTCACATGACCACACCCGGCTGCACGGGGGCTGGGGCGGGGGTGGGTGAAACCCCCCCAGACGGTCAGGTGAGCTTCCCTGGCCCTGCCACAGCTCACCCCATAATGTATTATTATTTTGTAATAAAGTCACTCTTGCGATCGCTGCCCGCTGTATCATGACAACAGATGAGAAACAACCAAAATGGCGCAACAGGAACAGAGGAAGTCGATTGCCAGACTCACCGAGAGATTCTGTTTTGATCTGGAGAAAAGAGAGCGCACTGGCACATCCATATGAGGCCATCACAAAGCAGAAGACGGAGAGGGGAAAGCCTGGAGCAGAAGGTACAGGGCACGGCGTCGGGAAGGAGGGCGCACATACAGCTGGCTGTGTATTCGCCCCATGTTCCTGACGTGGGAAGCTGGGGTCACTGCTCGTCTTTAAGAAGAGGCTGTGCGGCTGACAAGCAGGAGAGGAGGGCAAACTTCCCGGCCGCCCTTTGCCTCTTGAATGTGGGACCACCGGAAACATGTGACCTGTTCCAAAAAACACCTCTCAGTTATTTTGTAAAAACCTTCATTAGCAGGGCGCCTGGGTGGCTCAGTGGGTTAAAGCCTCTGCCTTCGGCTCAGGTCATGATCTCAGGGTCCTGGGATCGAGCCCCGCATCGGGCTCTCTGCTCAGCTGGGAGCCTGCTTCCCCCTCTCCCTCTGCCTGCCTCTCCGCCTACTTGTAATCTCTCTCTCTCTCTCTCTCTCTGTGTGTCAAATAAATAAATGAAATCTTTAAAAATAAAAAAAAAACCTTCATTAAAATCAACATTGAGCCGGCACATACTCACTCAGGAACTTGTACACACACACACACACACATGCCACAAGCACACCCCAGCATGTCTGACAAGCTCTCAGCTGCTGTGTCATGCCTCTTTGGGGCCCACGGAAAGCCACCATGTCACCGCTGTGGCTCCCAATAGCATTGAGGAGGTCACTTTCCTCCAGGCAGACTTTATCCCTTGGTGGTCACTGCTCACAGTGCCCTCTGGTCTCGGGGACGGACTCCTGTCTTGATTCCATATGACACAGCTAATCCCAGGTTTTCGGCTCTTTCGAGGTGGCAGGAAAGCCCCAGGCGAAACAGAGATAACTGAAGATCTGCTATGAGCTGGCGGGGACCTTGGTGCCACCAACCCTGCTGAGTGCAAGCCCCGGGGGCCACCCGGCCCACACTGGGGAGAGCACGCCACCCCTCCAAGTCCAGCCCCACCTCTCAGAAAGCCCAGGGAGAGCAAAGACCTCAGTGGGCAGCACACCTCTCCAGCCCTCCTGTCCTCCCCAAGGGGGGCCTCTCTGCGGGATGTCTAACAGCTGGAACAGCCACTCCCACCAGGGACACAGCCCTGCCCTCTGGCCCCAGAAAGACAGGAGCCCAGACCCGCCCAGCTGCTGTGCATTTGGCAGGTGCAGGTGTACAGGAGCCTTACGTGGGAGGAAGAGTGGCAAGGGGCAGGCAGAGGCACGAGACAGACCAGGGCAACGAGAGGCATCCCGGGGCTCCTGCGGGAGGCTTGCCAAACTCAGCCCTGGCAGGGGTGACTCCAGCAGAGAGGGGCTCGCAGAGGCTCTGGTCCATCTAATTAATTTCAAGTGTTTGGGGAAATCAGAGAAAATTTGCTGAAGACAAATCCCAGATCTCCCATTGGACAACTGTTCCCCCTGCTCATTTCCCCCCGCATGCCTAGTTCTCATGCAAATGTACCCCCAGCCGGCCCACCTCCTCCTGGGGAGGGGAGGCACGCAATCTCCCCTCCCTCCACCAGCCTGCCCCCTGGAGGAGGTCTCCCTGCCAGGCCTCGGCCATGAAAAGCACGGGGCCCCAGGCTGCCCGTTCCTCCCCCTTGGCAACAAGTGAGTTGATGCATTTCAGTTGCGTGCCCGGGTGTGGGACGGGGTGTGCTGGCTTGGAGGCCGAGAACCCTGCAGGACCCAGGGGTGCAGGGCTGCTCCTGGGCAACGGGTGCCAGTAATGGGGGCGGCGGTGTGGGTTGCGGGCTGTGCTGGGGCCCCAGGGCAGACACTGGCTGCATGCAGGGCACTGTTCTGGGCACTGGGGAAAGAGTAGTGGGCAGACAAAATGGTCCCTTGTCTGGGAGCTGGTGGAAGTGACACGCCTTGGCAAACAAGTAACCAGTGAGATTAATCACAAGGATGGTGACAAACTATAATGACATAGAAGCCGGGAGTCACAGGGCGGGGGGAGGGTGCTGCAGCGGAGGGTGAAGGGCGGAGTTGGGAAGAGGGAGTGGGCAGAGGTGAGCTCCCAGGAGGGGCAGATCCAGGGGAGGAGGGGCTGGAGCGGAAGGTGGGGGTGAAGAGGATGCACTGTGCACAGGCCATAGATGAAAATGAGCTGGGGCCGCCCAGAAACTGAACACCCCAGCGTGCCCGGGGCACAGTGAGCTGCGAGGAGGGAGGAACCAGAGAGCTGGGAGGGCTGGGGAAGAGTCAGGGCGGAGTGCTTTAGCACGGGGACAACCTGATCACGGGGCAAGTGCGGGAAGAACGAGCTCACACTGCGCTCCATGTTGACGTTGCCGGCCGTCCAAACGCGAAAAGACAAGACAGGTTGGGAGACAATATTTGCTCCGCATATGACCAAAGGAGAGAATCAGAACATATATAAAGAACATCTACAAATCAGTGAGGAAAAGACAGAAAGGATCCAGGAAGGAAGACTTTGAATGGGCTTTCCCAGAAGAAGAAACACCAAGAGGCCACACGCTTATAAAAAGATGTTCTGCTTCGCAAATCATTAGGAGATGCAAATTTGGTGCCCACGGGGCTTGGCACATGGTGTGGGGCGCGACGGGGCACACAGTCCCAAAGGAGGTGTTTGTGATTTTTTAAGAATAAAATAAGGATATATATTTTTAAAATTGACATGTATTATTTCTTTCAGATGGTTACTAAGCCGTTAGGACATAAATATGTACCAGGTCGTCTGGACCTAATACTTAATAAACAGAACCACCAGGTATTCCTTTTGGCAGAAGGATTTGTGAGGGAGTCCTGAGACATGGAGGGTGCCGTGAGCGGAGGCAGTCTGGGGACCTCAGGGTGAGAGAAGACTGGGCTGTCCTGGAACAAGTCCAAGAGGCCCCTGTGTGGTGGCCTGAATTGTGTCCCCAAAGGGATATCTGAGTCTTAAGCCCCAGAACCCATGAGTGGGAACTTACTTAGAATTGGGGGTCTTCAGAGATGTAATTAGGTTGAGGCTGTCAATGTGAGAAGATCCTGAATTTGGGTGGGCCCTAAATCCAGGACTGGACTCCTTATAAGGGAAAGGCTGAGGGAGAAGCCCGATAGCCAGAGAGGCACGGGGAGAGAAACAGGCTGCAGAGACACCATCCCAAGCTGGGGAAGGCCAGGAGCCCCCAGAGTCTGGAAAATCCAAGGTGACCATCCCCCGGAGCCTTCACAGGGAGTCTGGCCTCTGTTGACACCTTGATTTAGGGCTTCTGGCCTCCAGACCCGCGAGAACAAATACCCGTTGTTTTAAGCCACCAAGTTTTTGGTAAGTTGTGGCGGAAGCCACGGGCAACAAATATGCCCTGTCAGGCCATTGCAGCGGACCCACCTGCCACCCAGAAGTGGGACACGGGACCCATCTGCCACCCAGAAGTGGGGACTGGGCTTTGCCCACTATTCAGAGCAGCTGTCACATCGTAGCTGCCAGGAACAAGCACACCTGTCCCCTGGGCCAGCCTTTTCTGAGCACTGCCGGCTACTCTGGCCTGGCACAGTGGCCTCCCCGTGCGGCGCCCCCTCCCGGGAGGAAGGAAGGAGCAGACACACAGCCCGGAAGGAGCAGACACACAGCCCGTGAGATACGGGGAGACAAACAGCGGCCGCTGGGGAGAATGGGGCTGGTTCCCACCCGGGTCCCCCCATTCTGGGCTGGGCCGGCAAGGCTGTCATTTCCCCCTCTGGGTGTCCACGGGCCCACATGCCATGCATCTTGTTGAGAAATCAGTTTAGCGTTGGACCCTTAAAAGCCATCCACCAAGGGCCGGTGTGTGTGAGTGTGTGCGTGTGTGCGTGTGTGTGTGAGTGTGTGCATGTGAGTGTGAGTGTGTGCGTGTGTGTGTGTGTGTGTTAGACAAGACACTGAGTCCAGTCACCACGGTGACCACGTTTCCCTCCTTGGCAGGTGGGGCAGGTCCCGGCAGGTGCTGGCCAGTTAGCACTGCTCTAGCCAAGTCCCACACTGTGGCTTCAACAACAGAATGTATCGTCTCCAGTCCCAGAGGACAGAGGTTAGAGATTCAGGTGTTGGTGGGGCTGGTTCCTTCCAGAGGCGGTGGAGGGAGAAAGTGTTCTAGGCCTCTCTCCCAGCTTCTGGAAGCCTCCAGCCCTTGGTGTGTGGACAGCTGTCTTCTCCATGTGTCTTCACATTGTTTTCCCTCTGTGGACATATCTCAATTCAAGATTCTCCTTTTTATAAGGGACACCCATCATACGGGTTGAGGGGCCTCCCTAAGGACCCCATTAGCTCAGTTACCTCTGTAAAGACCCCATCAGCTGCTGAGGTCCTGGAGGTTCAGACTTGGGCGAACACAATTCAACCCATACACTGGAACAACACCTGGAGGGCATGGATCCTTCCAGAAGTCACTCAACCATTCATTGTTGGGGAGGGGGGTGTGGGATCAAGTGGGATCAGGGGTGGCATTTGTTGGCTTACCGTGGTGAGAGCTCAAGTGCACGGACACTCCACCAGGGGTTGAAGCACCAGCTTTGTCCTCTACTAACTCTGAACTTAGGGAATTGTCTTAGCCCCTATGAGCCCTGGTGGCCTCTTCTGTAAAATGAGAATAAAATCTCAGTACTTGGCCCACGGGGTGTCCATGCCAATTAAAGGAGAGAAGCCTGTGAAGTGTGTGCGCACGCCCTCAGCAAGCAGCCTATGTCATGACTGTCCTAGGTCCCCACTGTCTGGCACATCGTGGACGTTTAATTCATGTGTGGGAGTAAGTGAGAGAATCAGAATATATAAAAAACAAACCAATCCGTGAGCATAATTTGGACAGGCTTAGGAATAGCCCCTAAGATTCCCCCTTTGGGAAGAAAACCAAAGTGCCCAGCAAGTTGCAAAGACAGTCCATGTCCCTGTGTGTCCCCAGCAGGGTGTCTTCCGTGGGAGAAGGCAGCTTCGCGGTTTCTCCCCCTGTCGAGACTGGTAAATGTTTTATACTTATTTACAAGGCAGAGCAATTATGTATAATTATTCCATAATGCAAACACATTATGAATACTTACAGCACCATTTTCCCCCTCCTCCTAAGGAATCTGGCGGAACTGTGTGTTAAAGATAGTTTGTGTAATTGAAATTTGGAACAGGTGTAGGAAGGGAAAAAAAGAGCCTTCCTGACAGAGGTGAGGGAAAGTGCCAGACGCTCTCTTGGTAGAGTAAGAAAGCCATTCCAGGAAGGACTGGGGAAGGGCTCTGCTGTGGGAGGTCCCGCAGATTAGAGCATCAAACTCCCCAGAAGAGGCCAGGTGCCAGCCCTCTCTAACCTCTTCTCACCTCTTCTTTCCCCCCATCGCACTCACCACCTCCAGCTGTCCTCACCTGCTCACTTGTCCGTGACCTGCCTGCCCCACGGAAGAGGAGCATTGGGGTCTTGTTCACCAGTGAGGCGCACAGGTGGCACTCAGTAAATTCCTCTTGAATAAGCAAGTCAGTCCCAAGGGGAAGGAGTGGGAGGGAAAGGAATTAGAATTCGATGAGCACTTACTACCTGGGACAGTCCCAGAACAGCACTTAGCCTTCAGGATCTCACGGGGCTCGGAGCTTTACCCCCAAGGTCCAGATGGCGAGATCAGGCAGGGACAGAGCTGCTGGGACGAGCTTCTCATTAGGGCCCCGCTCCCACCCCTCCAGGACAGACACCGTCTTCCACATCTAACACCAGCCCCTGATAAAAGGAGCATTTTGTATGGGCAGCCAGTTGATCATAAATCACCCAACTGAAGAGAGCTGCTAGGATCAAAAAGAAGTCATCAGACACAAAACTGTTCTTAAAAATGAAAAGAGGAAACAGTGGCCGGGAGGCCGGGGGGCTCTTTATTAAGCAAGCTCATTTTTCCCAACAGCTGAATGGAAACTTGAACCACGGTCTCTCAACCTGAACTTCGACTTGGCCTAATTCCGTATCAAGTGACAAGTTTGCCACCTGTCCTGGGTCTGGCCCGTGGAAGACCTCAAAGGGCAGCTCTCCCCTCACTTGGCTTTGACGTACAGATCCTATCTGTTCTTATTTAAGAAACAATAACAGCCTTTATGCCCCGTCCCCGCACAGATGGCTGGACAACCGCTTGCTCCCATGTCTGCCCCCCATCTGGGAGGGTCGGCGGCGCCAGGGACGGCCACTTTAATGGGCCGGTGGGGCTGACTAAAACCACCTGCAGGCAGAGAAACCACTTTAATGGGGCAACAGATGAAACTCGCCCACCTTGGCCCTAAGTGTCAACTTGAGGACACGACGTGAACCTGGGACTCAGACAGACTGTGGTCAGGACCCTAGTCCCTCACATACTTGCTGTGTGACCTTGGGCAGGTCACTGAACTTTTCCCTTTCCTGTGGAGTGACTATGACAGTTTAATGAAATGGGCAAACATACGTAGACCGCTGCAGGTCTGACACAAAACGAGCTTCTCAGACAGTAGGTGTCATTCTTAGATTACTGAGACCCTCGGCAAACGTCTCCTGAGCCAGCCAAGTCTCCAGCAACACAGCTGCAAATCTGGTTCCCTGTTGAACTCACTCCCTCCCAGAGCTCATCTGGAAAGATCTGTGAGAGAACTTACACATCATTTGATGTGCCCGTTTTACAGATAAGCACACCAAGTCCCCTAGTGGAGAAAAGAATTGGCCAAGGCCACCCAGGGAGGTGGTGGCAGAGCCAGGAACAGAACCCCAGATTGCCAAGTGTTTGCCCTTAGCTCCTCTTACTCCGTATCTTCTGTGTCGGTTACTGTTGCTGCGTAACAAACACCCCCAGAACGTAGCAGCCTAAAACAATGACAATCACCTTCTTGTCTCTGTTGGTTTGCTTGGGCTACTGTAGCTCACCATAGCCTGAGAGCAGCTTAGCCAACAGAAATTGATTTCTCACAGTCCTGGAGGGTAGCAAGGTGCTGGCAAGGTTGGTTTTTCCCAAGTCCTCTCCTCGGCTTGCAGACGGCTGCCTTCTCTCTGTGATGGCCTTTCTCCTGTGCATCTGCATCCCAGGTGCCTCTCCCCTTCTTACCAAGAAACCAGCCAGATTGGGTTAGGGCCCACCCACCCTTAGGATCTCATTTAACCTTAATTTTCTCTTTAAAAGCCTTAACCCCAAAGATCACTACATTCTAAAGTACTGGGGATCAGGGCTGCCACATACACATTTGGAGGAAGGAGCCAAATTCAACCCTGACCTTGTCTGCCACTGGTTCCACAGGCCAGGAATTTGGGAGTGCTCCGCTGGACAGTCAGGCTAAGGGTCTCTCTTGCAGGTGCAGTCAGATGGTGACAGCTGGACTTGGATTGGTGGAGGGCTGGAGCCTCTGGGGGCCAGCAGGGCATTTCTCTCTCTCTTCATAGTCTCAGGACTTCTCTGGGATATCTGTCCACGTGGGCAGGTCTGGGCTGGTGCAGACACTGGGGCTGCTCCCAGGACAGCACGGAGCTCTATCACGTGCAATCCAGCTAACATGTCAGCCGCTGGGCAAGCAGGCAGAGCATCACTCCCACCACCTTCTTTGAGTCACAAGCTGTATCGGATTGAAGAGGGTCTCCACAAAACCCAGGTAGACCCAGAGCCTCAGAAGCTCACTTTATTTAGAAATAGGTTTGTTGCAGAATCAGTTAAATGAGGTCATATGGGAGTAGGTTGGGCCCTTGGGCCACTATGACTGGTATCTGTGAATGAGAAGGACAATCAGACCCAGGGACAGAGGAGACCCAGTGGGAGAAGGCCACATGAACATGGAGGCAGAGCCTGGAGCAAAGCAGCTACGCAGAAGGTCAAGGACTGCTGGCAGCCACCAGAAAGGCGAGGAAGGCCCACCCCCAGCCCCGCAGAGGGAGCACAGTCCTGCCAACCTCGAGCAGTGAGGGAATAAACTTCTGTTGTTTTAAGTCCCCCAGTTCATGGTAATTTTGATGGTGGCTCTAGAAAACTAAGACATAAGCCCAGCCAGATTCAAGAGGAAGGGAATTAGACTTCATCTCTGGAATGAAGGTAGAAATGTTCTAGAAGAAGACAGAGACAGGAGAAACTGAAGTGACCACCTTTGAAAAAGGCAATCTTTCACCAACTCTGAGGTGAGAGAAGAGGGACCTGAAGTCACGGGCCTCCAGACCCTCCCAAGCTATCCATGCCCTCTGGGGTTGACCACCTCAGCCTGGAGAGGCCCTGAAGGGTTTAAGATGAGCCGGACCTACAGCAGGAATGGAGCTGGCTCAGATGGCCTGAGAAGCTGGGGATGAGTGGCCCCTGCACCAGCAGGAAGCAAAGTAAGATCCCATCATCCTTGAAGCCTGAATAGGGATGCTTACGAGGCAATGCCAGGAAGCCATCCGAGCTTTAGGGAAGTGTTGTGTTTCCTGGGTTGACTGGGGCTTGAGGGCACAGTCTTTTTTTTTTTTTTTTTTACTTAAGATTTTACTTCTTCATTTGTTTCTTTGAGAGAAAGAAAGAACAAGCAAGCACACATACGATCGGGAGTGGGTAGGACAGAGGGAGAGGGGGCGAATCTTAGGCAGACTCCCCACTAAGCGTGGAGCTCAGAAAACCAAGAGCCGCTGCTTAATCGACTGAGCCACCCATGTGACCCGAGGGGACAGTCCTTCTGATTCTGGAGGCACTCTGACAGCTGCCCCTCCTGCTACTCCAGGCAATCTGGCTCAAGCCTGGGGTCCTGCACTCCCGTGGCCACGCCCTTCACTGAGACCACAAGGACTTACATTTTGCTTTTAAATACCAACCTCCAGTCAGAGTGTTAGGGTCAGGGTGGAGGGAGGGTGGTGGGAGACCTCTTGTTTCCCAGGACTGCTCGCTAAGATCACTCCCCAAGGGTCTTAATGGAAGATCCTAAAAATCCAATTACTTGGGATGCTAATGGTTGCATTAAACCAAAGCTCCACTTTGAACGGCCTTGATCTCAAAGGTAAACTCCAGGAAGACTGTATTAGTTAAAGAAATCCTAGCAGCAAGCAAAAGCAAACTCCCAATTGACTCATGGATCCAAGTATAATAGAGGCTTATTGTTCATTCCTGTAAAGTCCTCAGCAGGCTTCTGGCTGGCGGGTGTCTCCTCTCCAAAGTATGGCTTGGGGACCCAGGCTCCTTCCACACACAAGCCTCACATTGAAGGCTATTCTGCCTTCAATGTGAGGCTTCTAATATTTCCATGTTCAACTGTGTCACATTTATAGAAAGGGGAATGTCTCAGATGATGGGTGTAGGTGAAGGGGCTGCTTACTTCTCATTTTCCCTACAAGGACACATGCAAGTTCCATAAGGACAGAAATTTAGGAGGCATGAATCCCTAAGTGTGGGATTCAACACACTCAGTGAATGGGCTTTTGTTTTTAGAATTATTCCTCATGGTTGCAAAATGACTGCCATAGCCCCAACCATTACATCTTCACACTGCAGCAGCCATAGCAAGAAGCCAAAAAGGAGGGGTGGCTGAGTGGCTCAGTGGGTTAAAGCCTCTGCCTTCGGCTCAGGTCACGATCCCAGGGTCCTGGGATCGAGCCCTGCATCGGGCTCTCTGCTCAGCAGGGAGCCTGCTTCCCCCTCTCTCTCTGCCTGCCTCTCTGCCTCCTTGTGATCTCTGTCTGTCAAATAAATAAATATAATCTTTAAAAAAAAAAAAAAGAAGCCAAAAAGGAGACTCTAGCAAAAGGAACTCCTCATATATATCTCCCTCTTCTTGTCAGACAGGAAAATCTTTCCCAGAAGCTTTCTTGTCCATTTCATAATCCCAAACTGGAACATAGAACTACTCCTTTACATATAACACAAGGGAGTCTGGCAAAGGCAATAACGGGATTTTTGAGCCTCTAGCATGGAAGGTAAGCAAGGGTGAGGGAAGTATAGAATAGGCTTTCCACATAGCCTTACTCAAAACCAGCCCTGCAGTGGGATATCCTGGAGGCTGTGTGATGGAGATGTCCAGGCCCACCTCAGAGGGGCGCCAGGCAAGGCCAGAAGGGACATGTGCAGCATGAGGCTTATCGAGAACTAGAAATGGGACCTGTGCCCCAGCCTCCCACACCACAAGATAGCACCTTTGGCTCAGCCACATGGAGAGTGGGCTGGAAGGTCCCAGTGCCAGCCCAGGAGGTCAGATTAGAGATGCTCCCCTCGCCATCAGAAGAAGTTCGAGGACGGAGATGAAGCAGATGGCTGTGAATAAGAACCGTCCCTCTGGGTCAACCCCTGCATTTCTGCAGTGGCTTCTGTCTGAAATCAGCAGCACACGGACCCAGGCACAAGGCTCTGTCCACCCGCCTGCCGTATCCCCGTCCTCCGGAAGCTGTTTTCCTCCTGTTTAATTTCCCCCTCTTTGGACCACTCGATAAAATACAGTACAATGTTTTCCCCTCAGAAAGAACAGCTGTTTTATCAGTATTACAAAGCACCTTCAATTTGAACTCAACTTGTAACCTCAGCTGAAGACTATTTTGCTTTTAGTCACTATTATGTGGAATGTTATTCATTACTTTCTTTTTATTCCCAGGATTGTGTTTTCTATCACTGCGTATCTTTTGGAACTTTTTTTTTTAACATGAACGAATTTTTCTCTACCATGATATTACAGGAAGAGACGGCATGCACGCTGAACTCCAGGGTGTCTGACTTCTCAGAAGGGAAAACTAGCATGGGATGGAGTTCATTCTTTCTCCTGGGCTTGTGCTCAGACCTGCCGAGCCCCTGGTTCTCCTCTGCTCACATGCCCAAGGGGAGCAGGTCCCCCAGGGGCCAGAGCGCAGGCTGTCTTCACGGTTATCCCAAGTGTTGGGGCTCGGGGCCTGTGCGTGCTCAGGTTCAGGACAGACAAGGTGTGGTGACCTTGAACCGTCAGCACCAGATGAAGAGAAGGCCTGCTCAGGGGTTTGGTGACTCTGGACCTTCAGACCCATTGACGAGAAGGCCTGCTCTGGCCAAGAGAGCAGGGGTCGCTCCAGTACCCCAGAGAGTCTGGGGGTGAGTGTAGAGAGTATATTTTCTGAGTGAGTGACCTTAGGAAAGTCACTGATCTCAAGAGAGCTCCAGTGAGACTCAGCTCGATCTCTGCAGAGTCATCCCTGAGGGCTGGGTGTGGGCTTCAGTCTCTCCTGTCCTTGTGCTTGGCCCCCTCTAAAGGGTAGGGCTCTCTCTACATGGGAGTCATGGTTGATCTTCAGAAGAAGCAGAACTGCCCAACATGGTCACTGCCCTCAGGACATTACAGTTTGGAAAGGAAGAAAGTCAAGAAATGCCTCGATCCTCTAGGCACCATCCCAATGCTGTCCCCTCCAGGAAGGCTTCCTGCTCTCCCCAGCCCTGCTCTGTCCCCTGAGGGCAGGTGATGAGCAACTTCTCTCACATTTTTCTTTGTGGATCTGTAAGCCTTGGTCACGCCTGAGCTCCCCCTCCTTTGTCCCTGAAAGCCCAGAGCCTAATTTCTACTCGAAGATGCTCAGAAAATAGTGACTTGATTGAGACACCCAGGGGTGCAGACAGAGGTAATTGTGAAGTTAAGTGGCATTGGTCTCTGCAGCTATAAGTGGGTCTCATGAGTATTCCCTCAAAACACAGCACCTGGAAGAGCTGATTCAGAGGAAGGTGAGGTGCACTGAAGGGCCAGGCCGTGGCCAAGTGGTCATTTGGAAAGCTGAGTGTCATCATTTCCACATGACAGTGAAGACCTCTAATGGACCAGGCACACCACCATTTCCAAAGAGCTCCAGGGCACAGGGGGAAAACTGTGTTCCTAAGGTCTGAGCCTGCAATGGGTTAGCAGCTAGAACGTGTAAGAGATTCCCACAGATCAAGAAGAAAAGGAGAGCAGACCTAATAGAAAATTGGGCAAAAAGAAAGAACAGGCAACATACAGAGGAAGAAAAGAAAAGGACCAACAAGTATGTGAAAAGATGTTGGAACATACTAGTCATCTGAGAAGTGCTATTTAAAACAGCACATTACACATACTGGACTGGTAAAAATTAGAACGCCGAGTCACGCAAGATGGGGCTGTGGCAGATTATAAACCCCGCAACACAAACACACCCTGTGAGGGCACCCGCCGCGGCCTTACAGTATTTTCCCAAAGCCAAGTGTCATGGTACTCCAGCCAAGTGTCACTGGCACTGAGCACCAGTCTTGGGTCTCTCTAAGAACGGGCGAATGGCTGCCATCGATGACAAATGCTTTCTTATTACTTAGGAATTTTATACTCATCAAAAGGTCTCCTTTTGATTTGTTTAGACACAGCTCTTTTTAAAAATCATTTTCTGGGGACGCCTGGGTGGCTCAGTTGGTTGGACGACTGCCTTCGGCTCAGGTCATGATCCCGGAGACCCAGGATCGAGTCCCGCATCAGGCTCCCAGCTCCACGGGGAGTCTGCTTCTCCCTCTGACCTTCTCCTCGCTCATGCTCTCTCACTGCCTCTCTCTCAAATAAATAAATAAAATCTTTAAAAAAAAAAATCATTTTCTGCTTGTAGGCTCACAGAAGAAGGAGAGGATTCGTGAAACAAACAGAGTGGAGTCTTCCTAGTTCTCCTTCCCGCCGGGGCCCAGCAATCACGCGCCAGGTTTTGGCGTTGGCAGTGCCCATCCTTTCCAGACCGCGTTGCCTTCACAGCAATAATCATGTGCGTTTCTTGAAAGAGCGCTTGGCCATCAGCCCCTGGCATTCTCCCAGGCTACAGTCGCCCACACAGGTGGTCCCAGCACCCGTGCTGTGACGTCCACGGCAGGCGGGCAGGGGCAACGTGTCACGGTGGTCAACAGCAGGCACAAGGGACCAGTCAACTTCACGATGTTAGAATAACTAAGAACATGCCTGTTAGGACCCCTCAGATGGTATTTGTGGACTGGGAGCCCATCTGGGAACAACAGGGAGAACGAGGCACAGGCACCATGGAGAGCCACGTGCCTAGAAACATCAGACAGGGTGTGCACACGCACCTGCTTATGTAAATCAAGGCGGTATTCTTGTTCCATTGTGGGAATGGTTGTCCACGTGGAGGGAAGGACAAAGGGAGTGGGGAAAAGTGGAGCAGCTCACTAAATACGTTAACAATGTGAGCGAGAGTGGGAAAGCCAGCGGGGCCTCGAACGCACGAGAGGTCACCTGTTGAGCTCATTTAGTCCTCACAGCTCTGACCACTGCCAGGAGACTGTGAGAAAGTGGGAAGGAGAATGGAGTCCGGGAGAGGGGGTACTCCCATTTATAGTGTGCACCAGGCACTCACTCGACCTCATGACAACCTGCCAAGGCAGGCATGATTGCCCTTGCTTTGCAGATGCAAAAGCTGAGGCTCAGAGAGGGAGCTCTCTAGCTTGGGGAAACACAGCTCAGAAGGACCAGGCTGAGACTTCAGAACTTAGTCTTTCCACAATTTGCCTATTTCCCCACGTGCCCCTGAAAGTCTCTGGCCAAGAGAGGGAGGCAGAAGAAATTCTGAAGACTTGGAGCCCAAGGCCAAGCCAGCTCTGTACCTTGGTGAGGAGGGGGAAGGTGTGCACCTGCCAGAGAAGAGGCAAATTCCTTCTCACACCAAGAAGCTCTGGGCTGTCAGATGGCGGCACTGGCCCGGGCTAGACAGGAAGGGCCACATGGGCAGGCTTGGTACCCAGACCAGCAAGAGAGTCTTTGCCACGTTCATCCTCTGCCTGGACCTCCAGGCGAGGTTCCGAGCATCCGTACCTGAACCCTCATCCGTCCTTCCTCCCAGCCTCCTAGACCCACATCTGTGCCCAGTCTAGGGAGAGAGATGGGGCAGAGTAACCCCTGGGGCAAAGGAGGTGTCCCAAAGGGAAGCAGGCTGGGAGAACCGCAGACCTCCCTCTGGCTGGAACTTGGAGGGAGGAGGGTGAAAGTGAGGCCATGGCAGGCCCGGGCTGTGTTCAAGGCTCTGATAAGGCCCTCTACCCACCCCACGGGAACTGCAGCCCCTCTCCCTTCCTGGTGTCTCCCGCTCCACTTGAAGCCAGTGAGGTGGTGAGGTTCCCACTCCCTCCGTGAGGAGCAGACAGCTTCACTGGCCCTTGGCATTTCTCTCCTTCCAACCTACCATTTGCTCTGTCCCAGCCAACTGTAACCACGGGGGCGGGGGCTTTGCCTGCTTTATTCTCTCCTGCACCCCAGTACCCAGAACCGTGTTTGCATCCCGCAGACCCCGGTGCAAGCTTTGCTGGACGAATGAAATCAAGAACGTCTTCCATCCCACACCAAGGAGTGCAGTGGCTTCCTCCCTGAGGGGCTGGAGCAGCCGCTGGCGGAGTCTGAACGGGCTGTGCCGGGCTCTGGATCCGCAGAGGAGCAGCGGCGGGCCGTCCGTGCAATCCCGCACAAGCCGCTTAACCTCGGCTCCCTCGTGCAGAAAACAGGGATGACGGAAGCACCTCCTTCACAGGGTTCTGTGAGGATGAAAGGAGCTCATGCCTGCGGTGTTTAGAACAGTGCCTGGAACGGAATATATGCTGTGTGTTAGCCCCGTACCAGTCAGTTTCCGCTGCATTAACAAAGCCACCAAAATTGGGGACTTAAAGTGGCAGTCACTGGACCAGCTCACGATTCTGTCCTTTGGCAGTTTGGACTGACTCCCGCTACAGGGTCTTCTTCTGGTCTGGGCTGGCCTCACTCTTGCGCGTGCTGGTGGTCAGTGACCTCGCTCACATGCCAGTTAGCTGGATGTAGCCGGGGTGACGGGGTACCGGCACCATGAGTGCCCTCCTCCCAGCAGGCCAGCTCAGATCTGTTTGCATTGGTGGCAGCTGCAGTGACCCCAGAAGCAAGAGTGAAAGCAGTCCCCGACAAGCACGCACGCCCCAAGCTTCGGCCTGCGCCATTCTGCTCGCATCCTACCGGCCACAACTTGCCACGCTGCCAACCCCACTTCAAGTAGAGAGGTCGACTCCCCCTCTTGATGAGAGGGGAAGAATTTGTGGCCATTTGCGCAACCTACCGCAGCCCTGGAGTTTTTCAGAAATGCTAAAGACGTCGCCCGGGAATTCAGAAAGCCTCTGCCGATGGCTGGATTTGCCGAAAGACTAGAAGCCCTCCTGGGGTGAGTAACGGAAAACCAGCCTGCCCCATCCCATATTCCTGCTTCCAGCCCTCTATGACAAAAACCAGTCATTTCGAGCAGGAAGTGAGCCGATGCCAGAAATTCCATCTCAAATGGTCCTTGAACTTTTAAGGATGGGGAGGGAGCCCCGGCTTAGGGCGGACTTCTTCAGGAGGCGGGCAGAACTCCCTCTGCCTGAGGCATCCTTCTGAGTGTGGCGTTCCCACCCCTCAGACTCCACAATCCTGGCGGTGAAAGCCTGGTCTCCCTGGCTGCCCTCTCAAACAATAATTTGAAATCAACGAATTCTGCTCCGACGTCCTCCTCCCCCATGATTACGGAGCTCTAGACATGGGGAAACAGACATTTCTCAACTGAGCCCTCGATCCGTGATTACCATTATTGCATAATTGGGGACATCAGAAGCAAGAGTGCCGCGAGCTGCCAGGCCCAAGCCCCCGCTCAAATGACACTCCAAGTTCAGCTGCTGGAAGACGGGGAAATGTGGCTAATTGAGACTAAAGACTGTTCTGCATAGCTTTCTAATTTTCCACGGTTAGTTCCTTTTTATTCTGCAGTGGTATCCTTTTGGTAATTGACTTTCAAATACTACTTGTTACATATCGCACTTAAATGGGACTATTTCTGGCAGGGTTGAGCTGCATGTCAGATCCAGAGGTGGATTTCATTAGGGGAACCAGCTCTGTAGATCTAGGGCACCCCCAACAGTGCCTGCCACATATCATTGCTCAAGAAACACAAGCCCATGGGATGCACTCACACAAGTATCAGTGTAAAGCAATCACGGGGTCCCGTGCGTGCGCACGCAGCAACCACGCCCATGATCACACAATTCCCACATCTTTTCTCTCATTCTACAAGATCCTGTGAGTATAGAAGGACACGTGATAAATGAGGCAATGGGTTCATCAAAGTTGGAGCGGTCATTCAGAAAGCATTTTATTGCACATCTGCTACAGGCCAAGCATTGGAAATACAGGTGTGAGTAAGGCAGCCCCCACCTGCCTTCAGATGTGCACAGTCTGGAAGCGGGCGTTTGGGGAGACAAAAAGCAAACAAATTGTAACAATGCACTGGGAGAGTCTACAAAATGGAGATCTACACAAATGTGAAATGAGGCAGAGAGTGGACTATGCGGGGATTGAGGAAGGGAAAGTCAAGTTGAGTCTTGAAGGATTTCTAGGTGCCGACCTGGTGGCCAGGAGGTCTTAGAGCAGCAAACAGTGCCTGCTGCAGGGGAGGAAGAGATTCTCCAGGACCGTGTGCCAGGGGCATGGCAGAGTGTAGACTGACCGCAAGACCCTGGCCTTGATTCAACATCATTTCTGTGGTTGTGGGCTACCTAATCGCTTGGCAAATACATCCTCCTCTGTGCCTGCCTGGGACCTTTTAGGATGTCCCCTGGAGAAGCCACATACTTGTTTGATTGGGACTGTCACTGCTCCAACCTCATTTGGATTCTTATTTTGGAATTGCCACTGGAGCCCATTTGTAAACCATATAACGGCTTTGTTTTTATGGCCATACATTGGTTTTGATTCTCCAGCGCTGTACTCGGCGCCACTGCCCGTTCCATTGCTAGATCCGCCTCCAGAGCGTCTAAACTCTCTCCAAACGTCAAATCTGGCCCCAAAGGTTGGGGATGGCCTCTGCACTGTGTTCAAAGAGACCCACTCTTGTAGATAGTATGTCCCTCTGTGTGCCACCCTCTTCACCCTTGCCTGGGGGGAGGAATCTCTGTCTGACCGTCGGCTCCAGGACACAGGCTGGGCAACTCTGGGCAGGGGACCAGGAGCCCGGAGGCCAAGGACCCTGAGAACCCATGGGTAGCACCCTGTCCGCAAAACCACCATGGACCCTGAGATTTGGAATGTAGAAGGCTCCGCTGGGGTGCCTGGGTGGCTCAGTCAGTTAACCGTCTGCCTTCGGCTCAGGTCATGATCCCGGGGTCCTGGGATCCAGCCCTATGTCAGGCTCCCTGCTTGGTGGGGAGTCTCCTTCTCCTTCTCCTGCTGCCCCTCCCCCTGCTCTTGTGCTCCCTCGCGCTCTCTCTCTCCCTCTCCTGCTCACTCATAAAATCTTTAAAATAAAAAAAAGGCTCCGCTTGTTTTGAGAGACAACATACTCATTAAGATACAAACAATGTGGAATGTTTGTTTCAAAACTTCTGATGATTAATTAAAAGCCACACCTTGCATGCAGTCAGTGTTAGGGAGGGTAGCAAAGCATTTTCCATTAGAAATGTCGGCAAAATCTTTTTCAAGGGAGCATGACTCTGAACCCAGACAGATGATGGGAACGAAGAGCCCATTTCACAGACCAGAGTGCTAGTCACAGTGTTCTCCTTCGGGCCCGTCCTCATGCGCAGGGCACCCCCCGCAGGCTGTGGTGGGGGTCCCCGGCCCAGATCCATCACCTCAAGGAGGACGCCGCGGTCCTACAACATCCACCTCGGCTCTTGGAATTACATGCTGTGAACTATTGAAAACAAAACCCCGGGCCCGCACAGGGCATCCGAGAGAAGGACTGGCATTTCTGGGCTGGGAATTACAGATGGAGGTGCCCTGGCGGGGTCTGTGGTTCCTGCTCCCGAGGGCGACCAGGGCGGCTGGCTGCCCTGCTTTCCACGGGAGCTGGCGAGCAGTGTGACACCGTCACTCACCAAGAAAAGTTCACTTCCCAAAATACCACACGCTGCAGGTAAACGGGAGAAAGGTCAGAATGATGTAGGTGTGCATGTTAAACCACCTCGTACATAAAAATTGCCTAATTACTGGGAAGATATGGAAGAGCACATATGGCTCTGAGCAGCTAACCCCCAGGGCTGTGTACGAGGGGGAGCGCACCGCGGAGCTGTGTAGACCCGCCAGACCTCGGCTGGCTGCAGCTGCATAGGAAGGAGCAAAACCTTTAGGTCCCACCCCCACCACATTATTACCTATAAAGCCACCTCCGTAAAAATAGCATGAAAACGTCATTTGTATTAGAATCGTTTGTATTCCTTTCATACTTAAATAATGTGACTAATCATTGTTTTTTACTTTGTCCTTGAGTTTCATTATGAAAATTCAGGAGGTGTAACTTTCACCCATTAGGTTTGGAAGCATACATAGTGTGCTATTTGAATGAATTATATTTTGTTGACTTCTATTTCAGTCAGATATTGAAATAAGAGATGGGTGAACATCACGCCCGCCATCATGTCCTTCTGCGTTCCTTGGTATCCAGTCTCTCTGTGCCCCAAACTTTGCAAATAGGGGTTTTTATCATTCAAGGACCAAATGCCTTTGGAAGCAATATAACTACAATTCCTTAAAATAACCGTAATTCATTTATCGCAGTAAAAATTATTTTGTTGGGTGTCCCTTATGTTCTAGACATTGTGCATTAAGGATCAAGTCAGCAGACAATTACTGCTTCGGTATTCCTGTTAGTTTTTTAGAAAGAGACAACCTATAGATATAAATATAAATAGCTGTTTAACAGAGAATGAGCCAGCAGGATATTTAAGCCAGGTTGGTGGTATCAGGGAAGGCTTCCAGGAGGTAGAACCGACTCTTAAAGGATTAATAGGAATTAGTTAAAGGGGAAAGAGGAGAAAGGGCTTTTGGAGCAGAGGCAGTTCTGGGTGCAAAGACAGGGAGGCAGGACAGGGCAGCTCACTGGAGGACCTGCACAGTGCTCCTTTACGATGCCGGCACCAACACGGACCAGGGCAAGCAAGCCCTTCGTTTCAGCTTGGTTTTCCTCTACAACAAATAGGACACCTCCTCGGGTCTTCCTTCTATTTCCCTCGGTATGACCGTGAATCAGTGTCATAAGTCTATACTTTTTTAGAAGAGAGCCAGTAGGAGAGAGGAATCCCTAAGCCAGGGTAACAGAGATTTCGGAAGAGATGGATGGGAGTGAGGGCAGTGAGGCTCTAGGACATTCCAGTGAAACACAGTTCCGCAGGCCGCAGGAAGCGCCTCTGACCGTCACAGGCAGAAATGGTAGACGCAAAGCCCACCTCTACAAAGGGCTCCGTTCTGCCCTCCCGCCGCCAGGCAGGCATGTGCCTACGCACACGTACACACACACACACACACAAAACCAGAGGCTGTCTGGGACGGCTCCGGCTCACTTATTCGGGTGGATGGAACCAGCAGTGGTGACTGAGAGGCCTGGGCGAGAAAACCCAGGAATAAAGGCAGACACTTGGTCAGAAAGAAGTGACCGCAGAGCCAGAGTCGTCTGCGTGCCAGGAATCACCAGTCACAGACTCAAGAGAATCCTCCAGACCCCCCGTGTCCACTCAGGAGGGCCAGGGTCTGTGGCTGTGGGGCGAGCAGATGACTTCGACCTCTTGCGGCCTTCCAGAAACGCTGCTGCTCTGCAGTTCCCACCGACACAACATACAACGCAATTATCCTCCAGGGCTTTTTCCATTCCCTGGAATTCTGTAACCCTGTAGTAACTTGGAGCCGTTTTCTTAACTTCTTAATTTCCCAATCTTTTTCCAAAGGGAAATATAAAACCAGAATGCTTCCAAAAAGTCAATTTGCCCAAGGGCAATTCCTGATCCGGTGTATCGATCGTGCCAAGCCCCTGGTTCCCAGACTCACCCAGGCTCTCCTGAGAGTGAGTGCTAGCGAGACGAGCTGCTCTGTGGCTCCCAGAAGCAGAGGGCTCAGGTTAGTGCCAGGGGCTCACAGTCTCCGGTGGGAGAACGAGATTTCGCACAAGAGTCAAGAGCACGTAACAAATCCAGCCAGGAGCCTGTGCTCAACACATCTACTCAGCAGACCTTTACTGAACATTCACTGGCTCACAGGTTGCCCCATCCATCGTCATCCAGTGCTCCCCAAGCACTAGCCACGTGTCCCCAAATGTGTGGGGGAACAGGGGAATCAGAAGCCAGGTGTTTCTTGCCAATGAACTGTAAGAAGAGAGTTGGACGTGACTGCCGCCCAGCCCTGGAACTCACGAGGGCCACAGGTGAGGCGCTGTGGATTCCTCTTTGGAGCACTGTGGGCAGCCCGAACCCAGTAGCAGGCTGATGTGGGAGAAGGGCGGACAAAGGCACAGCCCTTCACCTGAGTGCGGGACTGCCCTACAGGATGGTCCCAGCTTCCCTCCATGGTGCCTGCACCACAGCGGAACATCCCCTCCTCCCCATCGGTGTCCGTCTCTTCCCTGCAGGCAGCCAGGAGCCAATTTTAGGTCCCTCTTCCCAACTCAGGGGTCAGGGCAGCTTGGTAATGAGGAATCAGCCACTGTAGAAGAACTGACAGTATGGAAATTGGCAAACCACAAGACAGGACTCTTCCCCACCAGGAAGTTGTTAGGAAACATTCACCAGCACACTGCTGCCCATGGGGCCGATCCCACGACGTGCTTTGCTAAGCTTCCTGAACTCAAGACTCCCCCCCATCTCAGGGTCTGTTTCTTGGGGACCCAACTGAAGGCGCCAGCTAACCTCAGGCAGGGCCTCTCTTTAAACCAGCCCCGCCTCCACCATGGGGACTGGGGTATTTCACCTAATCTCACTGAGCCTTAGTTTCTGCATCTCAAGCGAGAGGATTGGCCTACATGTGTAGGCCGTGTTACGTGGAGCGTGGGTGTGCAGGGTGTCGGTGAGGCCATGGAAAAAGTATCTCATCCCAGCGCGGCCAGAGATGTCAGCCCATCCTCATCTACATGATGGAGATCATCTCAGGTTGTCACAAGGAATGAATGAGACCAGTGAACAAAAGTTTCCAAGCTGGCACCAGCCTGAGACAGTCTCTTCTGCACACAAGCGGAGAGCTCCAGGACCATGCTCCCACGAGAGCAGGGTTCCTTACTCACCCGGACCTGGTGGCTCAACAGTGTGTCCGGTGAGCACACAGCATGGACAGAAAGGCCAGCCAGCTACCCCACGCACCAAAGTCTCCTCTGATGCCACCAGAAACAGAAGACAATCGAGAATTCTAGGAGCAGCTTGTAATGGACAAATAGTTAAATTAGGCCTCGTCTTTAGAACCACTCTGTTGTGTGTCCCACCGTTAGGCTGCTGGCTGGTCCATCAGGAAGGGTCTACCTTGGGTTTTGGTGTCACACTCTGGCTTCGTAAAAGATTCGTTCTGCCCCCTCCACCTTCGTCCAGCTTTGGGGGAGCGTCATCAGGGGGATTTCCAGTAACCCAAGAGGTAGACTCATGCGTTCTTGGAAGCAGATGAAAGCCACTTGTCTTCAGCATTCCTTTGTGTGCCTTACCAATTCCCAAATCACGTGTACTGAGAATGAAGTCGGAGATGCTGCTTCTGTGTAGTTATTTGGCAACGTGCTTTCCTGAGCGGTCTCGGAGTATTTAAAAATTAGCAACACTCGTGTTTCGGGTGGGGTTTAGCAAGCAGAAACACAGAACACCCAGTTACACTTGAATTTCAGATAAATAATGAAAAATGATTTTAGGAAAAGCATACTCCAGGCAGTATTTGGGACATGTTTATACTACAAAATTATTTGTCAAATTTAGTTGGGCATCCTGTGTTTTACCTGGCAACCCAAATTTTAGGGAACTTTCAGAAATCAAAAAGAGTAAGAGAAATCTGTGAGCTTCAATGCAAAGCTGTGTCCGTCAGTTTCCTTATGTAACCAGAGATGTGCGTCTTCGTCGGCGGCCCCCCTGGCCCACCGGAGCCCCTGTGCACTGCAGCTGACGGAGGTCCGCCGGTGGGAGGAGACGGAGAATGGCAATATTCTAAACTCGAAACTGAACTTCCCAGCTCTGAATCATAAATTCTGGAGGAATCACTGAGCAGTGGGGAATAAACAGAGGAAAACGTCCCCCAAACCGCACCCATCGAACACAGCGTGGGCCATCTAGAACGTCCTCTAACCTCAGTTCCTGCCCCAGGAGTAGTTAGCTCCTGCCTCTACGTGCACCTTCTCCATGCCCTTCCGAGAACGGAGGAGGCCTGAGTCAAGATGAGAACTTCTGTCCTTTCACAAGGCAGTCTATTTCTGGATTTAGTGCCTTCGTTTCAAAGCACAATCAGGACTATGCCCCACCTGGGAAGGCGGGGCTGGGAGGGGAGGCAGAGGGAAAACAGAAACCGAGTGTACCACAGGACTTGGCCTCCGCCGTAGACGAAAAATGCCTTGATTCCTCCAGTGTTCTCAGACCAAACGGCAGGGGAAAGGCTGGGTGCAGAAGGGAGTTTGCACACCTCTGTAGACTACGTGGGCCACCAACACTTACACCGCAAGCAGCTGCTGAAGGAAAGAGTCCCCACGGTCCCTTTGTAACGACAAAACCACAAGATCCCCTTCCAGGAGCCACATGTCAAGTCTCGTTACATAACATTCATGACCCTTAGGTCATGCTCTGACACCAATCATTTATTTTTAAACTTCCTACTGGCCAACATGAGAGCCTCTGTCGGTCACCAAATGTTTCCAGATCGCCTTTCCAGGGCAGCCTGGGTCCTAAATCATGGGAAAGGGCAAATCCCTGTGATTTTCAAGGCCCTGGGATTCCAGAATTGTCTGCTGCTGCAGGACGACCTCTGCCGCACTGACTGACACACGCAGGGTTGAAAATATTTGGGGGGCGCAAGGCCAGGGTACAATAGCTGAGCACGGGGTAACAGGTCACTCACAGGGATGGTGGCCCCTGGGGGCTGTAGCAGAAACGGCGGCTCTGGACAAGGTTCACCTCATACCCCATTGTACTAGTCCTACCTGTGACTCTGGGAGCCGCCTGACCTCAGCATCAAAACTCCTGGAAAATGACAGCATCCCGTCATGGGCTCCTTAGGAAGATTACAGGGGATAATGCATATACATAGAGCACCGTGCCTAGAACACGGGAGACACTCAATGAGAGTGAGCTGACGTATGGCTTCATATTTATTATTTCAAGACGGAGGGTCTAACAGTAACCACCACCCCCCCCCCCCCGCACTACATTTAGCAGGCACGACGGGAAGCGGCCAAGGGCTGCTGCTGCTGTTTGGACCACGCCCCTCAGTCACCTCTCTGCCCAGGGCCAGCTCCATTTAACTTCCGCGTCCTCAGGCCCTCGTTCTGCTTCTCTGGCGACTGAGCGGAGTCTTATTCTCCTCTCACAGCACAGACTTTCACATGTTCGCACACATGGACCTTCTCCTCCACATCCAGTGACCACTTCTGTTGTCTTCTCCAGAGTGAACAGTCCTGGGTTTTCCAGCGGTTCCTCATGGACCCTCTCTTGGAAGCCCCTGGATTTGTCCAGGGCCATGCAGGTCGGGGCACCAAGATGTGCTACTCCGTGCAGACTAGTGGGTCATAAAGGGGCCTCCCTGTGACCATCCCCTTCTGCTGACCTCGCCCATGGGAGGTCAAACCCCTGCCCTTCCCCCGCCACCTGCTACTGGGCCATGTCTCCTTCGTCCTGTTCTTAGGTAACAGGTATTTCCTCCCCTTAATACAAATGCCTGGTGGATTAATTTCACTTCCCGATTTTCCTTGTCTTCCAACCACTCACTCATTCGTTCAGCAAATATCCATCCCACATCGACCATGTGCCTAACACTGCGCTGGGCACTGAGGCTACAATGACCAGGACGCAGGATGCTCGCCGGCAGCCGCGGGAGACTCCTCAACAACCAGCAGTACTGCCCCGACTCTTCACACCCTTGGAATCGTCCCAAGCATAAACTGCTAGTCCTAGTGAACTACTTCATCTGTAAATACAATAAGCAGATTTTTATGTCTTTATATAAAACAGAATTAAAATGTGGAGAGAAGGGCTGAGAATCACAGCAGAATGGGGGGAACTCTGGGTGAGCTCCGTCAGCCAGCTATGACTCCTTCTGACAGTGTAAGGCCCATCTCTCTGCACTTTTTCCAGGACATTCTCCCTTGCTAAAATAGAGCTTCCCTCTGTTCATTCCTCCTAAATGCTAGCAAAGTCAGTGTACAAGGAAGGAGGAGGGAATGAGGGACAGAAAGCAAACTTGCTTCAAAAAAGAAAAAGACAGGTTAGCATCAACAATTTGAATAACTAAATCCAAATTTGGAGAATCGCCCATTCCAATTCTCTGACATTTTTCACTTTTCCCATTTCTCAAAAAATCACCACCAACATTGTTTCTGCCACCACACACTAGGACATCCTCACTGCCCACTGGGGGACAACAGGGCGGTGCCTGGGATTCATCTGGAGTGTGTGCCTCTCAAGTCTGTACTTCTAGTCAGCTTGGAGCATCCCTTAAGAAAAGTTCCCACCAGGAAAACTAGAACAAATTAACACACGAATAGTTCTGTTTATCCTTTCATTGGAAAAGGTAGTGGGTATGAAATAAGCATTTGTTAAGTAAGTGAAGTTTTTGAAGAGAGGATGAAAGGGGGTAACTGACCCAGCAGAGCAGAGGCTCCCCTGGTCAGCACAGGACCCCCATTCCCGGGAGCTGAGAGGAAAGGGGCAGGGCTGGAAACAAGGGTGCTCACGGGCACCCAGGCCTTCCTTCCCCACTCAGCATGGCCTAACAGCTCCAAAAAAATTTAAAGACATCTCTCAACACATTGAAGGCTAAAACAAATTTCTCAAAAAACAGAGGAAAAAATAAAATTAAACAGAGGTCTAACAAAAGTAAGGGCTAAGAGGTTCGGAAACACAGAACAGAAATCCGGAGCAAACAAATCTGATGCACGAACATTTCTCAGAAGTGAGAAACGAAGTCCTCTGGTCTGAAAGGGCCACCAGGCCGTGCCATGTGGAAATCCAAGACAATCCACTCCTGTTCCTCTCTGGCCTGTCCTCCCAGAACAGCCGGGGTGTCTTGTAAAGTGGAGCCTATGGCCCTTCCCAAGGCTTCTCCCTGCAAATCGGACAGAATCCTTACTCCCTTCCACCGTCCTGAACACGAGCTACGGCTTCTCCTCAACTCTGGGACTGCACTTTGCAACCCTGCTTCCTCTGTGCACACCTTTCCAGCCACACTCCACTCCCCCCTCCTCCTCAGAGGGCCTCTACACTAGCTTGTGCCTCTGCCTGGAACTGTTCCCCAGCTGGCTTCCTCCTCGCCCTCCAGTCCTCTGCGCCAACATTACCTCTTCAGAGAGCCTCCCTGGGCCCCTGACGTAGCACCCACTGTCCAACAGACATCCTCCAACACCACTTTTCTGTGTTGTATTCTTCATTGTACTTGTCACTATCTGAAATTATTGCGTTATTTTCCCATTTCTTATCTTTACTCCCTGCTGGATTATAAGCTCCATAAAGGTGGAAACCTTGTCTGTCTTACTCACTGCAGAAGCTCCAGGAACAGAACCTGGGACAAAGTAATAGTCAATATTTGACAAACAACTGGGTTCCCAGTATAACAAATGACAAGAAGCCTCACCAAGGCAAGGATAACAAGAAGATCCTAAGAGTTTCAGAGAGCAAAGGGCATCAGAATGCCTTACACTTGCTCTCAGCAATCATCAAATGCTAGAGGATACTGGGCCAACACTAAAAAAATCCGAAAGGTAAGAATTTTCAACCCAGACTTCTATACAGAGCCAAAGTTTCTCTCAGATGGGAAGGTAGACTAAAGATGACATTTTCAGACAGGCAAGGATTAAAAAATTAATAGCCTCCCATGCACGTTTTTAAGGAAGCTCCTGGAGGATATACTAGTGGGAAGCAAAAGAGGAAATAAAGAAAGAAGCTACTGAAATAAGGAACAGGAGACACATACAGCCAAGTGGTAAAGAGGAGCCAGTGGTGCAGGGAAGGGAGCTCTGGGTGGAGAGCAGTGTGGGAGTCCAGGACTCACTGACATTCGACGGCAGGAAGGAAGCCTCCAATTTAAAAAAGGAAAATAAAGAAAATTGATGGATTTTCTGATATGATTGAGCATATAAAAGAAAAAATCAGTGACAGATCTTATGATGGGTTGATGGGATAATTGTAAAGGATCGAAACTATGTAGGAAAGCTCGAAAATAACAAAAATTTAGAAAGGTCCTTTTTAATGCCAACAGAAACAAAAAGTTTTACAAAAGAAAGAGGAAATATCCCAGTACATTGAAATAAATAATACCTACCTAGCCAAAATAATCTAAGCACCAAGTACCAATTCATGTAAAAACACAACTGTGTTGACAGGATGGAAGAGGGAAAAGAACTAAGAGCTCCTCTACCATAACAAGAACACAACATGAGAGTATTCAACTTGACAGTGAGTTCTTCTATGTCACAAGATTCAAGATGAACACACAAAACTCAATTGTGTTTCTTTATACTCACCATAAACACATGGAAACTAAAAGTGAATACACAACACCATTTACAACTGCTTCAAGGGGGTGGGGGGAAAGACCCAGGTACACACTTAAAGAAATTAAGTAGAGGATCTGTATTCTAGACCCATGAAAAAATCAAGACTTAAGTAAATGGAGAGACATATGGTGTTGACAGATCAGAAGACTCAACGTACCAAAGACAGCAATTCTCCCAAATTGATCTACGGTTTTAATGCAATTTCTATCAAAATCTCAGCAAGTTATGTTTGAAGATACATGAGTTTATTCTGAAATTTACAGGGGTTCTGGCTGGTTCAGGCAGTTGAGCATCCAATTCCTGGGTTTCGGATCAGGTCATGATCCCAGGGGTTGTGGGACTGAGACCCACAATGAGCTCCTTGCTCCGTGAGTGAAGAGTCTGCTTGAGGATTCTCTCCCTCTGCCCCTCCCCAACCTGTATGTAGTCACTCTTGCTCTCTCTGATAAACAAATCTTTAATAAATAAATTTTACACAGAAAGGCAAAAGTTCTATAATAACTAAAACAATCTTTTAAAAAAAAAAAGGAGGAAGTGGAAGGAATTCCCTTCTCTGGAATTTGCAGGGAACACCTGCCAGGAACAGTGGGCATTCCACATGTGCAACTCAGAATTGTGGGGAAGTCAGCACCCAAAAGGCTGTGAGGTCTACTACAAGGTCTGAGTGCCAGTCACACAGCCAACCTGATGATGTATCCCTGTACCTGGGCTCCCTTCCTGCCTATCCCTCACCTCTCCCAGGGACCACATTCACAATAAACCACCTGCACATAAGCCTTCCTCTTGGGGTGGCTTTCTGGAGGTACCACGTTAAGAAACAGGGTTCTTCTAAAAACAACCCACGCTACAGGGAAGCCAACAATAAATGACAGCTCCAGAGCCCTCCCCATCACACTGACTCGGACTCCCAATAACCTTTTTAGTGGCTCTATATAAACAGACAACCAAGAAAACCAGACATTTGAGAAAATCATCTCAAACGAAAGACAAAGACCAAAACAAACAAACAAGGCAGGGGAGTGGGAATGCAACTTGGGAGAACAAGAGACTAGGTGGGACAAGAAAACTTCCAGATCTTATAATTAGTGTCCTCAAAGAAAGAAGATCCTGCATCTATAAACTAAGACCAGACGTTTTAAAGAAAGTAGGATGACTAAGGAGTGCCTGGAAAAAATTTAAGAACTAGAAGAACAGAAGAAAACACTGAAGAAGTCTCCCAGGGAGTAGAGGAAAAAAGACAAAAGCGACAGAAAGCAGGTAAGGGGGAGGGAGGGCAGGTGGAGAAGAAACAGGGGCTGAGGTCAGCCCTAGATTCCCAACATCTGCATAACAGAACTTCCAGAAGGACAAGACAGGTACTCAACAGCAATCCTGAAAGCCAGAAATCATCAGAGTGATGCCTTCAACACACCAAAGGAAAATGATTTCCAATCTGTAATTCTATGTGAGTCAAACTATCAGTCAAGAGGAAGGGGAGAACAAAGACATTTTTAAACCTGAAGATTTCAAAACAATTACCGCCCACACACCTTTTTCCTCAAGCAACTAATGGAGGAAGTGCTCCACCAGCTAAGAGGAGTAAACCCAGAAAGAGGAACACGCTGGACCAGGAAACAGGAGATCCCACACATGCGATGTGCAGAGGAAGCCCCAGGTAGAGGAGAAGGGGACCAGGAAGACTTGTGCAGATAGACCTGGTGGCTCTGCCAATCTCTGCGCACGATCTGCGCTGGGCTCCAGAGCCAGAGCCACCTGTCTCCAGTGTGAACAGGCCAAGCCCGTCCACCTCTGTCGACAGGTCATTAAGACATCTTCAAAGATAATGATGTAAAACTGAGACCAAATGATGAGACAATTATGTGCCCTAACATCACGAGGAGTTACAATAAAATCTGGCATTTGGCCCCATACCGACTCAAGGCTTTATCCAATAAATCACAATACAGAAAATATAAGAACTTTTCATCTACCCCAACCCTGCCTCTCTTCCTCCGTCTCTATTTGTCTGTCTCTCTCTCACACCCACAGATATATGGACTATGGCTTTGGAAAGCTATCCAAGCCTGTAACAGAGGGCAGCTGGCCCTAGGGGGAAGGAAAAGGTCTCAATTTTCCTGCCATAGATTCTTTCACAGTTTTTAATGCAACAAATCAAACAGGATTATTCTCCATCCAGACCCCTTGGAGCTCCATAATCTTCAATTGAAGACTTCTCACTATTTGCTCTCTCCCGACTGATTTCTGTAGCATGGGCCACATACATGTACTACCTATTCAAAAAATGGGAATTTCCTAATGATTAGTTTCAAATGATGTATGGGCAGGTGAGGTCTAACATACATTCCAGACATTCACTTAAAGCCCTCAAAGTTCACCCATAAATAGCAAGAGGGGTTCCTGAAAAGCCAGCAGCAGGGCTGGTCCTGCCCTCAGTCTTCCAAGGGAGAGGCTCTCGGGCCCTGACCTTTTAGAGACTTTGTGATCTTCAGAGCCAGTTCCATCTTTATATTAAAGGCTAAACAGTCACATACACCTTTTGAACAGTGTGTTAATTTTCACTTTAACACATAATCTAATGCCAGATAAAATGGCCTCTCTTGCCCTCTTCCATCAGCTTCTGGCAGAGAACAAAAGTCACCAGAGAGGCCCTCCAGCATTTCTGGCTTGTCCTTTGCCCAGACAAGTGAAGCTCTTCACCTTTGTCACTGAGGCCACACTTCCACTGAGGGCTCGTTGGCCCCTCAGCCAAAGGCTGGAGAAGCAGGTCAGGAAAAGCGGCTACGTGAGGCGGGCTCCTGGGGCTTCTCACCCGGAAGCCCAAGTATGAGCAGCGGTTGGCCTTCGCTAGAATCTGCCTGCCAGGCGGCCTCCAGTGAGGACGGCGGCACCAGCCAAGCTGAAGCCGGACAGCAGTCCTGAGGGCCGCGGAGAGCCAAGGAGAAGAATGGCCAGACGCTGCGGAATGGAAAGTTCTCAAACCCACTCACGGCTTTAAAAAATTTAAAGCTAAACTACAACTCCCAAGATCTTCTGAACGGCCGCTATTTGGAGTTGTTGGGTTTTTTCCTTAATACATGTCTTTGAAGCAGAAAAACCACCTGTTCATTTCACACCAGGACACCGGCCGAACGGGCGGGCGGGGACAGAGCAGCGCGTCAGGCGCACTTGGCTCGGTCAAGGCGACAGACTCGTGTGCCTGTTGGGTTTCTCCCCAGATCTTCGTTCCCGGGGTTCCAAGGATTCAGAGATGAAATGTCAACTGAACACGCCCCATACCAGTCTAATTTCTCTTGACAGCCTGCCTCACAAATTATACGCATCTTTGAAACCAAGTGTCTTTGAACACAGACCCACCATCCCGATCTGGAAGGAGGAAGGCTCCGTGTAGAAACTAAAATCACCATAAACTAATCTGCAAAGGGCGGGGGCGTCAGTGTTAGAAATGGTCCTCTGAATTTAAAAATAATGACAATGGGGACTATCAATTAGGCAACGGGCGCTCCGAGCCTATGTGCTGGCTTGGCTACAATTTTTTTTTTTTTAAATGTCTGGCAGAATGTTTTACAAACTAAACCCAGCAAGACTACAATTCTACCAGAAGGTGCCTCAGATGGTTTTGCTAATAATTTTGATCAGCTGAAATGGAGAAAAACACCATTTCAATTATTCACTTTCAAAAACTGTCAATTTTAAGTTGCAATACTAAATGCCCCCTTTCCCCCACCCTGTCGCCAGCCACCAAGCAAATAAAGCCCAACCCCAAAAGAACCCTCACAAAAAGGAACCGAGTATGAGCGGTGACATTTTTGAATATGTGAACGTAACACAAATGTTGTCGACATTAATTTCTTGCCACTTCCAAGTTCAGTCCAGCTTGTGCGTAACTTTGCTCGAGGAGAACTCCTTCAGAGAAGGCGCGGGAGGCTGGCATGGCTGCGGCTGCAGAGATGGAAATGTGAACCACCATATATTGGCTTTTGCTTTAATAGCCTTTTAACCAACTTTGTTAATGGACTGAACGCAATTTAGATATGGAACTTGGCTAAAACGCAGCTTCAATTGGCTATTAAAATTTAAGAGCCAACTAAGATAGCTAATTACAAAAAAAGCTCCAGTGATAAAGCTAAGCAGAATTAGTAACAGCAAATGACAGTCTGTCTAGTCTTATTCCCATAGGGAAAGAAACTCCTCACTGAGAAGTCAACCAGACAATGTGCAGCAAACCTAATTGCATTACTGGTATTATGGCATACAAATCTGGCAGCTCCCTGGGACAAAACCGGGAGGAAAGTCTGTCAAACTTGAGTCAGAAAGCAACTGACCCTCTTTTACATCCAGTTAGAGCAGATTCCGGGAAATTTTTTTTATTCACACTTGATGGATAAGTGCCGTTTCACTGAGGAAAGCTCCTGTATAGGCAGGGACTGAGGACGGAGGATGGAAGGAAGAGGCCCTCCAAAAAGCACAGTTCGAAAGGAAAAGATCCTTCGCCTGCCCAGGAGGAGAGTCTCCCTGTAGATGGCTAGGTCTGAAAAAGACAACAATAAATATGACTGCTAAAAAGTTGAGCTTAGGGGGAAAAAAAAAGCGTTCTACTTCTTTGCTTCATTACAGATACCCTCATTATGGCATCAGCTGAAGTGCAGACTCGCTCTCCTGTGAAGATTTGTCATGTGCGGTGGCCACTTTGAATCGGGGTACTGGAGTCTTTAACATTCCCTAGTCAAGTGTCTCCCTGCTGTGCCTGTAAATGTCAGTCCAGTTTTTTCACGGCTGTGCGCACAGATTAGAAACAGCAGGAGAGCTTGGGAGTATGACTACAATACCAGTAAGGACACTTGTCTTCGTGGCACTGCTCAAGTGATTCTTGGAATGTAGGACCCTGCTGTTTTCTAATATTTACACACAACTGGAGTCATCAAGAGCAGTAAATGCAGTCTAAAGGCAGCTTGCTTCTTTTGTTAGGGACTTTACATTCAAATAGGGATATCAACAATAACACCAAAAAAATAAAAAAATAAGCCACATTTTTAAAAGTTTCATATTTCCCCCCAATTTTACTGCTAAAAGACCAACCAGGTATTATAATGACTGTTCACTTAGCTCGACCCTTGCTTCCAAACATTTTCTATGTGCATCTCACAGTTCACTGGGAACAGCAGGGGTCTGGGATTCTTGACCTCGAATTGTGTTTCTGCAGGCTGTGCTTTCTCTGACCTCTACAGGAACAGACAGGGCCTTGGAACCATTTTCATGTAATTTCAGCCACCTTTGCTTTCTGAACACTTTGCATGGCAGAGCAGAAAGACTTATTTGGGGGCTGTAGCACCTGGAATACAGACAACTTCTTTCAAAAACCTGGTTAGGAACTTTTAAAAAAGGGTGGGGGGGAAGCCCACCATAACTATGTATGTATCTTAAGAAATGTCTAAATGATTCTTCTTTAAATTACAAATGGTAGGACAAATTACGTATCTTTGTCATAAGCTTTTCAATCTCCAAGAATTCTGAACTAGAAACCTGAAGGGGCAGGGGGCAGGGGGACCAGATCACACAGCTTTGCAACTAGTGTTAAACCCATTGGGGTGTGCACAATACTTCTCCAGCGCAACGGACTCATGCCTTAGCACCAAAATGTTCTGTATAGTTAATGAAATAAAAGAAGACAAAAGAACACAGCTTCCTTTCCCCACTTTGGGGGGCAGCTCTTCTTAGGGATCTTTGGGGAGCTCTTCTTAGGGATCTTAGGCACATCTCTCTAGGGAAGTGCAAGAACTCTTCCTCTCTTTTCTCTTCACTGGGCAATGAAACAGAATTAATAGAATCAATATGCACTACCCAACTGTAACCTTGCCTGTGATCTATTGCCCTGGAACTTTCCAGTGTTCGGTTAGCAGACCCTTCGGTGGCTCCACTCAGACATTTAGACAGTGCTGTCACATACTGGACTCGTGAAGAAAGTTTGCGAAAGCATGAAGAAACATCACTCCCATCTCAGAAGCATACCAAGAAGAATCAGTGTGAACTTCTGTACTAAGATTCTTGTCTCAAGTTCAGAAAGAATACTGAATGAGCAATTTTTCAGTTTTTAAACAAACTAGCCTGGGTGTTACAAAGTTTTCATGTATATGACTATGATCACTCCTCACTCACTTCTAAAAGGTACTAGCAGCAGAAAGACAACCTACAGAAAAGCAGAAACAGATTCAGACCACTGTCCCCTCTCCTCCCCCTGCAAACTCTGGACTGGCCTTTAGAACTTCTTCCCACCGCCGAGTACCAGGCACAAAAGTTACCTTACAGATCATCTCCAGTCACCCTTCTGACAATTCAGACTTCTAACGAGCGCTGCCCTTTACATCAAAAAGAGGAAAGAATTTTTCAAAGATCATTTATGGTGGCTTACTTAAATAAAAACCAAAATTTGCTCAATGCAGAAAAATTATAGGTTAACTTGAGCCAAAATTACAAAAATTCAGGAATGCTATTCATAAATTGCACAACACTACTACTGTCATAATAAGAGAAAACTGACCACTCTGTGAGAAATGCACACTTAGTACAGTGCTGAAATGGTAAGCATTTTATCTGCAAGATCACACCCAAGGAATACGGAGTTGCCTAAACCACCTGGTCAACGGTGCACTGCGAAGATCCCTGATCCAATGTGCGAGGCCGCGGCATGTGTACCTAGAGCCCCTTCTCCAGGACTGAGTCTTCAGTGTGCCTAATCCTCATTACGCAAAGCTTCATGAATGAGGGGCAGAGAATACCTGTGGAACTTTAAAAGAAACCAAAACTCACAAAACCTCATCTATTCAACTGTTGTAATTGTGAGAAATAACAAAGGCACGATAGCAGGACTTAAAAGATACCATAGCCAAAGAACAAAAGTCTGATTTCTGTAGTGCAGTAAGCTCGTAAGTGAATTTTTTCTTTCATTTTGATTTCTGTTATGCAACCTAGGAAACAGTAAGAATTCATAAGTAAAATGGCATTAATTAAATCAGGACGGTGCTGGCCTAAGGACAGACAGACAGATCAATAAAATCGAACAGACAGTGCAGAAACAGACCCTGGTAAAATAACTTAATATAGAATAAGGCAGGCATCATAAACCAGGGTATAAGGGGCCAGGGAAGAAGATTTATTTAACAACGGCACTGGAGCTACCGTTTAGCTATCTGGAAAAAAAATAGTGATCCTCACCTCTTGGAATACATGTGCCAAAATTAATTCTATATGGATGAAAAATTTAGGAGCATTAAGACAAAAAGCCTAGAAAAAGCCATGGTAAATGTTTCTGATTTCAGGATGGGGAATATTTTATTTTTTATTTTTTTTAAAGATTTTATTTATTTATTTGACAGACAGAGATTACAAGTAGGCAAGAGAGGCAGGCAGGGAGAGAGAGGAGGAAGCAGGCTCTCCGCGGAGCAGCGAGCCCGATGCAGGGCTCGATCCCAGGACCCTGGGATCATGACCTGAGCCGAAAGCAGAGGCTTTAACCCACTGAGCCACCCAGGCGCCCCAGGATAGGGAATATTTTAAAACAGTGGTAGAAGTTACAATGAAAAAGATCAAAAGATTAAAACCATAAATATTAAATTTCACAAAAATAAAAAACATTACCATCAACAAAAAACGAATGGGAAAAAGTCAGCAACAAACATAACCAAGGATTATGATCATCACTACACAAATAGTACAAACAAATACACCAGGGAGAAAACAGAGCGATTAGTTTATAAATTAAAAATTGCTTAGGTTCACTAACAATTAAAAAAAATTTACCTTATCAAATGATAAAAATCAGTAATATTCAAGGATGACAAATCTAAGCTGTGCACTCTGATTTCTGGGCAAAGAGCTGGCTGGTGGATTTTTGCAAAGCAACTTGTTAATATGCATCAGTAATCTTCCATTTTCATAGTCTTTGACCCAGTGGTTGCCTTCTGAAAATCTAAAGAAATATTAGCACATGTGGACAAAGATTCCTGCCTAGTTGAACCAAGACTTTTACTTATAGGAGCTCCTGGCTGGCTCAGTTGGTAGAGCATGCAACTCTTGATCATGGGGTCATGAGTTTGAGCCCTGTGCTGGGTGTAGAGATTACCTGAACGAATTAAAAAAAAAATTTTTTTTTTAAATTTAAAAAATTACTTGTAATATCTCAATACCGAAGACAACTTAAATGTCCAAATGGCCATTAGGGAGATAGTCAGGAAAGTGTCATAAAGCCACAAGAAAATATATTATAGAAATATAAAAATTATATCCATAAAGTATCCATACTAACATGGAAAGTATTTAATTCTAGCTTTAAAAAGCAATATATGAAGTTTTATATAAAGTATAATAATTATTTTAAGATAAAAATGCATAGAAAAGCCTGGGAGAAAATGTGTCAAAACATTCACAGTGGTTTCCTGTTGAGTGGGAGTAATACGGCTAGTTTGTCTTTTCATACTTTTCTGTGTGTTGTAAATTTCCTACACTGACTAAGTATTAAGAATAAACTTTGGTAATCACAAGAATATAGCCAACAAAATAGCATTTTAAGGGATAATCAAGCACAGATTGCTCAACCACATATAAACACATACACATAAATACATATAATTTATTTGTATTTCCACCACTAATTTACTGCTATGTAACTTGGGCCTTTATATGCACATTTAATTTAGTAATTCAAAAAAATAACTGGAGTTTTATAGCTCTGATCTATTGGCATTTTATTTGTCTTATGAGATCACCACTGAAGACTGCCTAGAAGCTATTTTACTTCAGGGCTCAGTTGGTTACCAAAGATGTATTGGTTGCTTTCTAGAACATCTAGAGCACATACTGCCCCATGGTGTGAAGGACAAGGAGCCTGGCACAGGTGTCGATCCTCAAAAGACCAGACCATCTCAGCTCGCTAATGATCGAAGAAAACGGCAGAGAAGGCAGGACCACTTGGTGCCAGGAACACCTGTCAGAACGTGGACGATGGGTTATGAAGGAACAAAGACTGGCAAAGTCCTCTGAAACACGGACTGGAAAGGAAACAGAAATGATGCAAGATAAAAATAATAAGTACAAAACTGAAAATGGCAAGAAAAAAAAAAAAGCATAAACTCCAAATGACAAGGCCATTTGATCACTGGTTTAAAACAGAGGGAGCCTACGAAGCCTAGTGTAGGTAGAAAGGAGAAGAGCGGCAGAATTAGGAGATGCAGCCAATGAATCCAACTGGCTACTCTGGCTACTAGTTTTTAATTTCTGCAGCCCTGCCAACAGAGTAACATTCGCAAAGATGCCAGCACTTGTTAAAAACAATATGTGAGGAAATATTTGTTTTCTTAATATTTAACCAACAGGTTTTGCTATGTTTTTGTGTTCTGAAAAATAAAAAAGGCTAAGGCATATACACAAAAACACACCACACACATTTTATCCTATTTTAAGCATCAATGTGTTTGAAACAGAACTTGAGAGTTGATTTAGGTGTTACAAATAAACTTGGGACCATAACACCGATGAGCACAGAAATCTAACATTCTACAGAAAACAGGAGGAAGCTCTGCCCAAAATCTAGTTCTCGCTTCTGCAAAGACACACAGCTCGAGAACTTCAGGAGGCTTTTAAAGGATGAACTCTCAGGAAAGTCTGCAGATCTGGTCTGCAGTTTTCGGCATCTGACCCCGGCAGTGACACGCATTCCATGCATGTGACACCTAAATACCCGCACTAGGGGCCAAAGTTTTCGAGTCTCAGTGTTGGCTCAGAGCTGCTCAAACGTGGCACCGCCTTGACAAATTTGGGGTATGTCGATGTCCCACATGCACTATTACTTACCATTTTCTTTAAATCAACTCACTTTTTTAAAAACAGAAATACCTATTTGAGGCTTGTCCTAAGCAACAGAGAAATCACTAGTTTCATGTACTACTTGGGTTCTGAATACATATTAGAATACATGCTTAATGCTCAAATACTGAAATAAAAGTGCGTCTCTACACCATCTACAAACATGGAACATGCCATTAAACGGTGAGATGTATGGCCCTTTAGGAAATCCAACCCAATTTCAATTTCTGCAACAAAGTAAACCTTGAAATTGTTCATAAAGGTTTAAATCCCAAGCTTTTATTGTCAGGGCAACTATAAAAAGTCCAAATCTAAAAATGTGTGATCATTAAAACTCTCGAGTGCTTGGATATCATATGCCACAAAAAGCCAACACTTGTAAGAAAAATAACCTCCTGTGAATGAGCAGTAAGCTTGCTTTGTTTTACTTGTTTCACAGGATCTCCTTTAAAGAAGCCAGTCAATAAATGTGCACTCACACTGCCACCCAATACTTTATCACCTGTTTTCATCTCATGCCACTTGGCATGCTTACGCGGTCCTTCTACAATCTAACTTTCAAATACCTGTGTCTGCTCTCCCACAGACCTACTTACTACCCCCGCTTTTGCCTTCTTAACCTTTTCCCTTCTTTGTTCCTCTTGCTTCATACAGCAGGTGCGCAGTAAATGCTTGTGGAACTGAACAGAACCAACGCAATCCGTATCTTATGGTCACAACAAATGGTGTATTTGTATCACACAAAAAGAGACCTTTATTTTAAGGTTTGTATATCTGCTAAAAGGTGAGGAATTTGCCAGGCATTTCTAAATACTCGGGACAATGGACAGTGATTAGAAAGTAACACCATGGTGGTTTTTCTTGTAGCTACTGCAGAGCCTCAAACACATACAGCTCAGGATCAGCTTAAAGAGTATGACCTAAAGATTTTCAATTTTATAAATTAGCCTTTAATAAATTGTACAAAGTATTTATTTAATAAAAAAAAGTTTATATTTTTCAAAGACATAGTTATTTCATGGTCAGCCCCATCCTCAAAGACTCACATGAAAATATAACATTTAAAATAGAAAAAGAGAAGTCAAATGACAGGAAGAAAAGTCGATTTACAGCATTTGATTTACTTCTGGACTCTCTTTCTGGTTTTTGAACCTTGAAGAGAAAAAACAAAGAAATTCCAATCATTAACTTATAAAAACTAAAGAAGAGAAATAAAAGCATTTCCATATATACTTATTTGTATTTAAAAATCTAATTGACTAAAAAAAAAATCTAATTGACTATGATGATTGGTGGAGATAAAATTCACACACAAAGGTAAGGGTTAATAGCCTGAAAATCTTTGGAAATGTGTCAATTTTTTAATATGTCAAAAAATATGCTAACATCTACCTTTCAGTCTTAAGTCACAACAGAACTCTCCCAAAGGTAAAAAACACAGCCAATTTACAAGGGCACTGAAATATTTCTCCCCCAAATTTTTATCTGCAATTTAAAACAGTAAGTCCTAATGTAACCTATAGCAACAAGACAGGCATTCATTTCTAGGAGGGAAACGATGAAGTAATGCGCATTTCTGAGAAGCAAGGAATAAAATGTGTTGCTTTTTAAAACCTGTTACCTATACTCTTTCGGTGGGAGAGCACTAGGCCATTCCAAAACATGAAGTCTTTTCCACTAGGAGTTAAAGAGACTCCAACTGAGTAGACTTCTAAAGAAACATCACACCTGATCCTGGTCTAAGTACCTTATGACAGTTTCTATCCAACTACTCCTGAGTTGGAATAATTCAGTGATTCTTTACTGGGGGCAGAGTTATTTCCGGGAATTCCACACGGGAATTCCACCTCACCAAGGAGACTCTGTTCCCACCCAGCACCCCCACCCTACCTCCAAGGCAAGCACAGCAGTCGGAAGAGTATGTGTAAGCGTGATCATGGCTGCCTAGCGCTGGCAAACAAAGTGCGCCTTCCCACCGCCTCATGACTCCCTTGGTCAGGAAAAGAGCAACAGTACCAGGGTGAGGGGCAGCGTGGTCGCCCATAATTAATCAATGAATGCACTAAACAACAGATCAATACTTCTTTCCTGAAACTTACAAAACATTCTTTGAATCTAGGACAAAATACTTACCGTACATCTAATAATAAATTCTAAAGGTTTCCTGTTTACAGGCTTAGTTAGTTACTTTGTGGAAGATCAGTTTAAAAATTAGTGTTTTTTTATTTTTCCAAGTTCCAGTTTTTATTTAATTGCCATATACTTCAATTAAAGCAAACTTCAAATTTACATGGATATTTTTTTCCTGCCATTGACATGCATAGCCTATAGTATGGTTTAAACTTTTGAGCTTTTTCTTCAATTTTTGTGATAGATAAAAATATATCCCATGGTAGATTTCTAATTTTTTATTTCAAGAATTTTGAAAGTAATTTTGCACAGAAAACTAAGAATGTTGTGATGGGCTAAGATGGGGTGTAATAGGGTATCACAAAATCCAGGTCAGTAATCAGTACTATAGTACATCTTCCTTTCAATAAAATTTGGAATCTATCATCACATTACAAAGGACACTTAACAATGGCTCTCACTATGTTCAAGTAGTAGTATCCTCATTAACATCCTAATTTGTCATTTTACTCTTAAATACCACTGCTGCTTATCCCTTGCAATCTAGATTTAAAATTTTTCACTGCAACTTACCTGGAATTTATTATATAATCAGGATTCTACAATGTGGAGTCTTTGCTGCAGGTTATCAATTCAGTATTTTCTCTAATAATTCTAACTGTGGCAGAAAAAAATATTTTTCTTTTCGGCTCCTTAAAAAAATGTACCCATTTTCATAATATATTACTACTGGTAAAAGACTAATGTGTAAAATTTAAAATCTGAAAAAGGAAAAGTGTAAGTCTGGATACTCTTGTATAATTTTATTAACGCAAAAATTTAAAACAAGTGGGAAGTGTCTTTGTAGTGTGCCCTTAAAAAGATCCCTTTTTTGACCGGATCATAGATATTTGAGAGGTAACTGTCAATTCTGCTTCCCTCAGATTTCTCAAGAATGGACCAAAACTCAAGATTGTTCAAATATAACAAGAGAAGGTTGTGGATTACTATCCATTTGGGAGGGACAAAGCCGCTAGCCATAAATATCATGGCTACATTAACTAATTTTTAGTACAATTCTGAAGTCCTGGGACAGTTCTGAAATGCCAGAATATGCATGATTTTTAAGGCTTATCATTTTGTGGGGGGAAAAAATTACTTGCAGCAAATAACCAAATTTTCTCAATTGGTAAAAATTATGCCTTGCATAAAAATAAAAGGATTAGAGTCCTCTGTTCTTCTTGAAAACCACCCCGTCACCCCCTCTTTCTTTGAGAAAACCTACACAATACACATTTTGAAAGCTTTCAGAATGTGTTCTTACACAATAGACCCCCAACTAGTCAAAATGAGTTTAGGTGTATCAAGAAAATTATACGCGTTTTTAAAATGGTCTAAATAGATATTAAAGGAAAGTTGCTCCCATTTTGCCAGGCACAGCATTCTGAAAGATCACACAGTGAGAAAAATCTCTTACCATATTGTAAACCATAAATTGTGTTTGAAAATAAAATTGTTAATGAAGAAACTGACATTTCTAAAGCTGCTGCTGTTAGAGGTAACCATTCTTGAAACACGTTTATGACACAAAATCTTAAAGCTCTAGAACACAGAAGTCACTGAATTGTATTATAGATTTCCTTAAAACAAAATTCAAACATAATAATGTGCCTCCTCCCTCAAGTTACTTTAAAATGATGAATACAAATATATATTTTCATGAACACTGGCCTTCTTTTTTCAGAAGCAATAACATTTTACCATCTCAGGTAATATTTCTCTGATTTATGAATACTTAGACAGTAAAATACTTTAACTAGCCCTGAACTTTAGGAGAAAGGAAAAATTATAATAAGAAGAGAAATAGCATTTAAGTAAAGCAATTTGGGGTTTACATGAATAAGGGAGAATTCGATTATTCTCTATCTTCTTTTTGTTTAAATTGAAACAAAAAATCTGGATTGTTCTCATTAAATATGCAACGGGGTCCAACTCTTGTTATTAATAAATAAAACAAAAATACTAATATATTTTCCCCCGTAAAAACCAGCAATGTAAGCACCTTAAATTAAAACTTTAGGTATAAAAAACATTGTTTCATAATTACAGTCCGATTTTAAGATCACTGATGCACCAAAACAAGGAACTCTGATGCTCACCAAAGCTCAGGTAACAAACGACCTTCAGGCAGTCAAAAGAAGCAAGAGTCTTCTCCACGCACAGCTGTGAGTTCACTCTGGTCTAAATGGGTATCAACCTTACTACCACAATGTGGGCCCTTTGCTGAACTAAAACTGCCCTTTTTAAAATATAAGGGATTTTTTTAAAGTAAGAATATTGCTCTATCTTTACAAATGCTCCTTAATTTTGCTCCCACTCACTGTCATAGCTGCTGCTGCTAGCCTCTGGCTGAGACAGGCTTCCATGCACTGCTCCTCGGGACTCCTCACTTCCTAATAACAAAACGAACAAGAAGGGAGGCGGGGAGAACAGTAGGGCTTGGGAAATGGCTGCAGGAGAGAAAAAGGAACTTCTTCAAAACCTTTAGCCTCCAGGGTAAAGTTCTATCCTCCCTCTCTAGATACCCCCAGGATTCTCTGCGGTGAATTCGTGTAAACCTAAGGATGTTCTAGTCATACTATACAAGAAAGACAACGCTAACAGAATTGAGTGCAGAAGATTCTCTCTGAAGGTCAAATGTTTGTCTTCCACAAACATGCACAGGCGACACAATCAAAGGAAAGGTAAAATACCTCCCTAGCCTGATTCAACAGGGCACTTGGGCTTTAATGAAACTTTTACCAAAAATGAGCCTTCTCTATTACAAAGTGGGAAATGTTTCAGAACCAACAAAAGAATAAATAAACAAAAAGGCAGCGAGATAGAAAAGAAATCTGGAAAAAGAAAAACATGGTACTGCAGCCAGCACTGAATCTCTTCATTGCATCAAGGAAATTATCTCCTATGAAACCTGGAAACTGTTTTCCCTTTTCTGAGCCACCCAAAGGTGCGCCTACACATCCCGCACTGGCCATCTCCCAAGTGGAGCACACAGAAGGAAGCCCAGCCCCACTGTGCCCTTCGCAGATGTGGCCCCGCTAATGTCAATGCTGCCTCGGCTCCATACCATAAGGGGCTTCAACACCAGTTTATGAACCATCTCAGAAATGACTTTATATTCTGCTTTTTGCTTCAAGAGCTTGGAAAAGTGATGATTGAGGCTTTAATTCCTTGAGTCCCAACTTGTTGAGAGAAAAGAAGAGGTGGCAGACTCAGTGGGGAGCACTGGGGTGGCTCAGGCCAGTAGAACTGGCAGCCGCATAAGCCCAGATACTACTCTCCTGATCTGACCTTCCCTTGGATCCCGTGACGTGGATCAATGTGCAGAAATGGAGAGACAGTAGTCTGAGAGGTTAAGAGCTCCAGCTCTGCCATTTAAGGGCTCCGTGGCTTGGGGCCCCCAGATGCAAAATCAGAGTAGCTCCCCACCCCAACTTTGTGATTACTGTGAACAGTAAACAATACAATGTATGTACAAAGAACACTGTGATAATACTATACAAATAGAAGATCTTCTTGTAGGATATTTTATTATAAAATCAAAATGTTATGACTATAAGCTAACCTCTTACTTAGTGGAAGGAAATGAAATGTGTGTTTATATATGGAAAAAGCTAAGAGGCAAGACTGTTCAACTTACGGGTTTTTGTGGCCTCTTCTGTCTGTGTATTGGAGCATTCCATATCTTCGATACTGGATTTGGTGCTCTCCTCAATTCCTTTCTTGCGCTTGTTACACAAGATTTTTTTAAAAAGAGAGAGAAAGAGAGATTCAGTCTGATGGCCAAATAAGTAAATACACCAACTTGCCAGATACTAGTATATATGCAAATCTATCCAGGTGTGGGTATAACAAAATATACAGTAAGAATACACACAACTACAGTGTGGTAGTTACCTAAGGGGAAGGGACTGTGGGTGAAGAAAACGGGATAAAGAGAATCTTCAACTGACAGTCTGAACGTCAGCTTGTTTGTTATAACCACCTCGAACTTTTTACCCTTCCTATAGTTCATCACTGACAGCCTAACCAGCAGAATTGATGACAGAGAAACTCTCTTTTAAAAGCAAACCATTTAACAAATTTGGTTT